>RJWT010031396.1:0-14392 GCA_004365215.1 Cuniculus paca | reverse complement strand
AGGGAATAGCTGGGTTGAATGGTTTTTTGAGGACTCTCCACACTGATTTCCACAGTGGCTGTACCAGCCTATACTCCACTAACAGTGGAGAAGCTTTCCTTTTTCCCCACAGCCCCTCTAGCATTTGTTATTGGTTGATTTTTTGATGATAGCCATTCTTTCTGGAGTGAGTGTTGTTTTAATTTGCAGTTCCAAATAACCAGTGAAATTGAACATTTCTTCATATATTTATTTGCCATTTGTGTTTCTTCATCTGAGAAGGCATATTCACCTCAGACGCTCATTTTTGGATTGGGTTTTTGAATTTAGGGGCTTGATATTTTTCAATTCTTTTTATGTTCTAGATATAAGTCCTTTGTCTGAGGGACAGTTGGCTAAATTTTTTTTCCCATTCTGTGGGTTTTCTTTACACTCTGTTAGTGATTTCTTTGGAAGTGCAAAATCTTTTTAGTAAGATGAGATCCCAGTTGTTGATTCTTTGAAGATTTTCTTGTGAAGTTTGGGTTTTGTTCATGGACTCTCTGCCTACCCCTTTGTCTTCAAGATTTCTGCCTACTTTCTCTTCCAGTAAATTTAGGGTTTCTGTTTTAATCTTTAGATCTTTGATCCATTTTGACTTTAGTTTAGTACATGGTGATAGACAAATGTCTAGTTTTAGTCTTTGGCATGTGGAAAGCCAATTTTTCCAATACCATTTATTAGAGAGGCTATCTTTCCTCCAGTGAACATGTTTGGCCTCTTTGTCAAAGATAAGGTTGCTGAGTGTCTTTGTAGTTGTGTCTGCATATTCTAATCTGTTCCACAGATCCTCCGATCTGTTTTTTGTCAGTACGTTGCTGATTTTGCCACAGTAGCTTTGTAGTATAATTTCGAGCCAGGGATTGTGATGCCTCCTGTCTTGGTTTGTTGCCCAGGATTGCCTTTGCTATTATAGGTCTCTTCTGTTTCCAAATGAATTTTAGGAATGTTTTCTCTAAATCTAGGAGGTATGCTAATGGTATTTTGATTGGAGTTGCATTAAATCTGTTTAACAGTTTTAGATGTATGACCATTTTCACAATGTTTCTTGTATCAGATTTGATATAATTCAAAGCTAAAAGCAACTGCTCACAAGCATAAAATGATCCAAACAAAGTAAGAAAAGCAATCTCAAGTACTTTCACTGACTCGAAATTATTTGGGAAAGAATTCCATATTTTAAGGATTTCATTTTCAGAACTACCAACTGTGCCGTCTTTTGAAATCCCTTCACACTTTATCTTCTCTGTTGCTGCACGCAGATCATAGAATTTATTTTTCCAGATAGAACTTTGTTGAAATTCCAATAGTTCCATTTCCAGATTTTCAGATCTAACCAGTATAAACAGGAAAGATCAAGTTCTTCTAATTGGGCTTTGTATGAAGAAGTGAAAAAACAGGGAGCTGTCTCCATCTTAAGGACTTTAAAAATCAGTTGCTAAAAAATCTCCTTTTCAGCTGCTACAATACTAGAGAATTCCTTGTAGATTTTCTGATGACTTGTAGGATTGTCTGCAAATGTAGAATTTTCTAAATGCATTTTTAGATTTAGAAAATATTTCAGCTGCCTGCTTTCAAGGTCTGCATTGAATTGCCTTGGATATCTGCAGAGATGACTCTGTGGGCCTGCCATGACACATGTGTCACAGGTTCACCATCACCACTCTGGGTCATTGCACAGAATAATAAGGTATGATGCACAGTAAAAGTGACTTATTACTGATAAATGAGCACTCCAAAGAGGGAAACATTTGTTGTTTACAGATGTTTGGGGATCTGTTTATGACCATACAATGAGGAAACAACAGACATTCAGAAGAAGATTGTGAGGAAACTTGTTTCAGAGAGAGGAAATAGAATGTGGAAAGTTTGTGGTTCTCAGCTTCTTTTCTTCCCTATTGAAACTCACATGATTCCCACACACCACACACTCATATGGGCATTTCTGTTGTCACTGTAGCTCTTTCTCCTTGTTTCTCTTGTTACTCAGATTTCAGGCCTATTAGTCAGCTTTCCCATTGCTGACACCCAGTACCTGACACCTAGTTCATGACACCCACAATTTAGAAGAGGAGAGATTTGATTTGGCACATGGTTTTGAGGTTTCAATCTATGGTTATTTGGGTCCAGGGCAGAAATGGCAAGGCAGGAAAGTATGGTGGATGAAAGCTGGTCACCTCATGGCAGTTGGGAGAGAAAAAGAGAGAGAGAAAGAGAGAGGACAAAAAGGAGGAGGAAGAAGAGGAGGCTGGTACAAGAAAACACTGCTCCAGGTTGCACTCCTAGTGAACCATCCCTCCAAGGTCCCACCTCCTAGCAGTGCATGAATTCGTAGGTAATCCACTAATGAATATAAGACCTTCATGATCCACTCATCTTTGAAAAGCCCCAACTTTGAGCACATGAGAATTTGGATGAATATTTTAGGTATAAACCTTAACATTAGGTGAGTTATATATTATTGTAGGTATAGTATTGACTCTTTCAGAATTTACTTGTGAAGAAAGAAGGTGGCAGTCATCAGTGTGGATATGAATACAGATTTGGACCTATTCAGGTTGATCTAGGACACCAGCCCCCCTTCATACTGTCTGTATATCCCTGGGTACAGTAGGGATAAAATTAGTGATTCTATTCATAAAGTTTTGTAAGAATTAAATAATTCAATGCAAGTGAACACTTACAATGGCTCCTGGCTTGTGGTGCATGCACAGTGATTGTTTGCAATTGTTATTCAAGCTTGTTTGGTGCAGTTAGGGTGCCATGTATTTGCTGTCTAATGGAAGTCCTTTTCTGAGTGAAAAGGGGAAGCTATTTATACTTATGTTGACCACAGTCATAAACCAAATGTGTAGGTAACTTAAGTATAAGGAATATTGTTGGAGATTGAAGTTGGGAAGGTGAGTTGGGTTCACTTGTTGACTATTCTTCTGTTACAAGGATGAAAACATTAGACCTATTCTGTCAATATTTGAAGTTTTTGCGTTTGCACATCATGGTTAGAAAATAATAATAATAATAATAATAATAATAATAATAATAATAATAGTAGTAGTAGTAATAGTAGTAATAATAATACATTGACTCTGTAAGGTAGCTATTATCCTTGTGTTCCTTTCCTGTGGCTGCGATTAAAATTACTGCAAATGTGATGCTTAAAACAACAGAAATTGTTCCACTGGTAGTTCTGGCTGAAGTCTGAAACCAGGATGTTTATAAGGACTGCACTTTCTCTGAAGGCTCTAGGGGAGAATTTGTTCTTTGCTTCTTCTAGCTTCTGGAAGATCTAAGAGTTCTTTTGCTTTTGACTGTATCACCTCAAGTTCTACCTCTGAAGTCACATTGATTTATTTTCTGGAATCTGCATATGCTAGGTAAGTACTGTTCCACTGAGCTACGCCTCCAACCTCTTCACCTTTTCCTATAAAGATACATAGAATGAGTGCAATGGTTCATCCCGAATAAATTACTCTTCTCCAGATCCTTAATTTGGCTGTATCACTTGGTATGTAAGCGAATATTTATTATTTTCCCAACTGAGGTAATATTCATAGGTTCCTGGGATTTGGGTGTATGCATATTTTTAAAAGCCACAATTCAACTCACTGCAATTCACATTTTACAGAAATGAAAAATAAATTTCAGAGGAGTTTTTCACTGGCTCAAGGTCATACAGGTAGCAAAGGGAATAACACACAGTTAAAAGCATCTCTCTGATTTTAGAGCATGTGTATGTGTGTGTGAACGTGCATTTGTGTGTATATGGTATTATGCTAAGCAAGTGCTATCACTGAACTATATGGAAGCCCTAGATATTCTTTCCAGTAAATTTATCACAATGTTGCAAAAATACAAAATTTATCATTAAAGTTCCAGGTTGGTAGAGGATACTGTATTTAAGATCAGAGAACTAAAGTTCACTGTAACAAGTTATACTTACAGAGGATTATATAAGCTTCAGAAAGGAAGAAGTTAGAGTCTTAAATATCACCTTATGTGAAAAGCTGTGTAAGTTAAGCATCATCTTTTGACACACTCAAACAGAAATATACTATGCATGAACATCCTTAAGTCTTTGAAAATGGAAAATAAAATAGAAAGCATAGAGAATAATTTCTGAAAATGTTGTGCATTCTTGCAGATTGTCTTACTGTTCAAAGTATGTCATATGTAACTACTCATAGCTGAAGCTGCATTAAATACCACATGAACAATTACCGTGTGTCTTTGCACTAATCATAGTGCCAGTGCTAGGGAGAAACAGGATAATGTAGTAGAGCTCTCTCTCTCTCTTCTTTGATATTTGGAGAGTTTTTCATTTTGTTCAAAATATTATTGCACATAATTGTTTCTATCAAATCTATAAACAACCAAAAAGTATGCACTGACACAAGTAAATTGCAACAAAATGGGACTGATATGTGAATGCCATGAGGTGGGCTAGACTCAATTATTTGATGGGTGGATTTCCAGGTATAAGAAACACCAGATCCCAAATGTATCTCACCAAAATGCCAAGTATGACATGTTATGGACTTTCAGGATTATTCCCAAATATTCAGAATGTAAACACTAAATCTGCAAGTTCATGTTCTCTGCTATAGTTCTGAGGTTCCTGGAGTGCATAGATATTGAATAAGAACAAGTAAAAATGAGCTCCATCTAGTGATGGCTCAGTCTTTAAGAGGAGAAGAAGCCTAAGAAATCAATGACAGATTAACATTTGTCCCCTCTTCTATTTCAGCTGTTGTAATGGTAGACCAGAAGTATGTGGCATTAAAGCTCAAAGCAAGGAAGAATAAACTTTTGATGATAATATTTCTCTCAGAATAAGCCAAGAATCCTAAGCAAAGAGACAGATTCATTGAGGTTTGATATTTTTCATATATTATTTCAAATAATTTTGTAAACACAGACCAAATGCTTCTGTTTTTTTCCTGAGTATTCTGTCCTACAGTTGTCATCCTGGAAGGTGATAAGGAAGAGGGACCCTAGGGATATGACCTCTGGGCAGATCCTGAAGTTCCTAGAAGATAAAAGGGCTAGTGGGTATGTGGTGGAAGAGATCACCATGATGGGTTTGAGTTTATCAGATTTTATCAGAACAAGAACTAGCTTTCCTTTGAGAGTAACTCACATAAAATTATCCAGTCCATGCTAAACAGACATGGATAACAACCAGTACATGAATTTTGCTCAACCAAAGTCAATGAAATCCTTCTCTCCAGTGGCTATCTCTAGATCTGCTTGTATTCCACTTCCATTCTGCATTTCTAAAACACACTATGTAGTACTCAACACGACTTCACTTTTCCTTTTCTTTTTCTTTTATTTATTTATTTATTTTTAATTTTTGATACAGTGTCTTCAGGTTGGCCTTGAACTCATTACGTAGCTGAGGCTGGACTTGAACTTACAGTGAACTTCCTATGTCAGCCTCTCGAGTACTGAGATTACAGGTGTGTGCCATCATGTCTGACTTTGTCCTCTCTTTTCATACATGCTTTTTGGTTTGCCTATCTTTCCTGTTAGGCTCTGATTTCCCAAGCATATTGAAAATGTGTATATCACATTTGTATTAGTTGAAATTAACAATTTGTTGTTTTTTCTTAGTGCCCAGCAGGGATATAACACACACACACACACACACACACACACACACACACACACACAGAGAACACAATAAGTACTTGGTAAAGGAACCACTGAATCAACCAGAAACCAGTTAGGAGAGGACAGTATTTCCAGGAAGTTACTTAGGATGATAATGGTTAATGAATGATAATAGAAACTGTGAACACTAAGATGACTAGGGGAACATAGAGAATACTAGGTTTTGATTGCATTCAGCACAGGAAAGCAGGTACTTCCCAAGGGAGGGACATTCTGGTGAAGAAAAAGATGGCCCAGGTGGCAAAGTGTGAAAGTTTATTTGTATTGGAGATATACAGGAATAACTCTGTATAGGGAGTAGGTTGATCTCTCTCTCTCTCTCTCAAAACTACAGCAAAAAGGCTCATACATGATGGAAATATGATAAAGGATACATTTTCTGAACTTTGAATCTTTGAAGAAGAATGAGTAGCAGAATGATGTTTACTCATTTCCTTTTCCTTTTCATCTCAGCTCAATCCTAGGCAACTCAGAACAGAGATACTCAGATTGGTAGTAATGGCGTGGGGATAGTTAAGTTCTAGGTGTGAACACCAATTCCATGACTCTATGGGGCTGGGTCAGCAGGACAGTATGTGAACACAGGGACGCTGGCCATGTCTTCACCTCCTTCCCCTGCGATTCAGGCTATCAGCTGAAAACTCTCTTCTTTTGTTGTCAGCGTGCTTCAGATGAGCTACTACACCAGACAAAGACTAGTGATGTGAGCCGAGGAAGATGCTGAACTGAGGATCCTGTGCAAATCCTCCTGCAGTGCACCATATCTGGCAGCTTGCTCATGTTTTTGGCATGTGGGCAAATAACACTGAGGCTATGTTGGCAGTTGTTATAAGAGGTTTCTACTCCAAATGAATAGCTTTCTTGTGCCAAAGGTTTCTTGGGAATCCACCCATGTATAAGGCTTCCATCGCTCAAAAAACCTTATAGAAAGTTCTACTTTAGATTTCGGAGTGTCTGACAATCATATTTGTATTTGGCTTCCAAATTTAATTTAGTGGACTTAAATAGATCATTCTTAATTACTTGCATCCCATTTTTTATTATCTGGCAATGGCAATCTACATTTCATTTGGGGAACTAGTTCTATCTCAATTCATGCAGTCCCTCAAAAGGCCAAAAGGCTCCTCCTTCATTTTTACAATGGCCAACAGAGAATTCCCTTCCACCAACCACAATGATTCAGTTATTTCGAGGGCCCTATCCAAACTAGGGCCATACAAAGATAAATACTTAAATGTATGATGTAGTACTTGGTTAATAATCAAAACTGAGTATTAGAATTGGGATGAAAATAGCAGCAAGAATCAATTCAGAAAATTACCTGAGGACAATTTGAGAAGAACTTACTAATTCAAGTCAAAGAGTCTTATCTGCCCTGCTCTATGGAAGGATTTGATTCAAGCTAAATAGAGCAAATCCCCAGGATACAGACAGACACCTTCACGTCTTACTCTTAATCCCTTAAATCAATGACTGATAAGGACATTCTGCTAAAAGAGGGCACTCTAGCTCCACCCTTTAGTAAAAAGTCAATTATCTCTTAGGGTTACAAAGAATAACTAAGGAAATAGAATTCAGTTGATAAAATGGGACAGGAAAGAAATGTACAGTTTTGATTTTTTTATTTGCTATAGTTGCTGCCATGTTAATGGTTGCTTCTTGGCAGAGAGAGGGACGGGGGTAAAAAAAGAAAGCCTAAGGTTTGTTTCTCTAGAAATCACAGAAGCAACAAAAGCAAGCTGTTTTCATAGACTGGAGTGGGATTGCCAGCAATTATGTTTTGTAAAAAATAAATAATGCATTCTGTTTCCAAAAGGCCCTGACAAACTATGATAGAAAAAAAAAATAAAATCCTTTTCTTTGGTTTTAGGGTGGTGAGTTTCATGACAGAAATAAAGTGAGTCTGTGTTCTCTAAGTAATTTATTAGAGCATCTTGGCACAGCGGCAGTAATGGGCTTGCTGCCAGGTATTCCGAGCTGCAGTTTGTCATGTCTGACTCTTTAGTTCTTTCAAGCAATTGAAGAAATGGCCTTCTGCAGGCTGTCAGTGACAGATTCTAGCTCACTCACATAGATAAAGCTCAATTAGCTCCTGGAAAAAACATCTTTTAAAAATGCAATGAGCTGCACCATGAAAGATAGGTAGACAACTGCACCCAAAACAAAAAATGTTACTGCTGAGAAAAGGATGTGTCCACAATGAGCAAGTGTGTGGTTGTCTTACTGGACAGTTCCCTCTACTGAAAACAAAGGGTTGGTCATTTTTAATTACTTCATGTGTTAGGGTAGATCTTTCTCAGTGGCAAAACAACAACGACAACCACCCACCACCATCACCATCATCACCAAAGCCACTTTAAGATCAGTAGTCCTGAAGAGTTAGCATGTCATTCATTCATTCATTCATTCAGACTGTAACTTGCAAACAATTCTTGCTTAGAGTAGAGGTATCAAATTAGCTTCTCACTGGGTTATTGTAGCCTTCAAATGTGTTGTTTTAACACACGCAGTCTTTTAAATGTTGAGCAATATTTTAAAAATCAAGGAATTTCACATGCACACAAATTCAGATTTCGGGAATCTGTTAAAATATTGAAGCACCTGGATGACTGGGCATACATTTTTTTTTTTAGCATAAAATGTGACTTATGTTAAGTACCAGTTCTGCTCTAAAGGAGAGGAATAGCTTTCCTTCTTCACCATGGAGTCCATAGACCGTCACTCATTTCTTATACTTGTCTGACCCTCTAGATAGAAACCTAGAAGAGTTTGCAAAACTATAATTTCCAACAGTGATTCAGAGATTCTCCTTCATCAAAACTACCAAAGAGTCTTATTAAAAACTGGGTCTCTGCTGTAAATTAGAAAATAAAAATGTATGGCTACAAGGCATGGTATTTCTAAACAAAAAATAAGGTTGTTAGAATTACAGGTCTCAAAGACCCAGGATAATTAGACTTTAAAAACAGATGTAACAGATGTAATTCTAACTATCACAAATAGACTCCTGTTACGACACTACATAGGAATATGTTTTCCTCATAATCACTTTACCTTACTCTTAATGACTATTTCCCTCTTGCCCCCCAAAACACCAGCTAACCAAAGGACTCCACTGGGAAAAATTTAAATGACTTACTGTTTGCCACTGATTTAGGCCAAAATTTCAATTTGGAGATAAAACCCACTACATTTTATGAACTAATTTGTTCTCTGTGTAAGTGGTTGAACTTGATAGCTATATTTGTTTCTGGCACTGCTAAATCATAATTCCAGGAAATAGTCTAGAGCTAGAATTCAATTGGCACCAAGCCTAAGTTAATTAATAAAAACTCTGTATTCCTTCTGTCCCTTCCTAGCTAAGGCAGGGCACCCTTCCCTGACTTTGGACTGCGTTTAGTTAGGAAGAGTCTACAATATCTATTGTGATAACAACTATAGAACCATTAAGTTTGTATGATGCTTAAGAATTTACAATGCACTAACAGATATGAGATTTCCTTTGATTTTTCTGGGCATCTTGTGAGGTGGGAATGGACCCCGACATGAAACCTGAGTTTATTCTGCAGATAGTGGTAGAATAAAGAGCAGATCTCCTGTTTTACAAGTCCAGGCCTGCTTTTGTTCTACTACAATAAGGCGAAATTTATGACACAAAATTTGTCATCAATTAAAATGTCCTTATAGGTTTATTCCGAGTAGGTGTCTCACTGTGCACAAATAAAGGATTAAAGATCATTAGTCAACTCTTCAAGTACCTCAAAGAGCCCAGATCGTAGCTCTTGTTTACTGGCCAAATCCCGTGAACATCATCATTGCATTAGGAGAGTTGCTCAATTTGCACTGTTGATTTCAGGTTGTAACTCCTTTCTGAAAAGATAGTTTTTCTCAAATATCCCATATCCTTATTTCCTATCTCTTGGAAAGAAAATCTGGTAAAATAATAAAAAAAAGAACAAATCTGATCAATTCTGTGAGATCTTAACAGTCAGCCTTCTCCCACCACTCCAGAGACAGATCACCCTCTAAACAATGTTTTCACATTTGAAATTGTCAGACAGTCTCAGTGATCTTGACACTTTGTTTTTAGAAGTGCCCTCATTAGACTATGGTTTGATAGTCTGATGCTACAGTTAATAGTTGAGATTGGGAAAGAAATAATCAAACAAAAACTTAGATGGTAGTAATGATAAACTCTTTATTTTGAAAACTGCTTAAATGGTTGATTGAGCTTTAAATGTGAGCCTGATCATCTTTGTCATCTCCATCTTCTAAGTAACTCTCGTCCCTGCCCACATGTCCAAGATTTGACTGATGTCTTGGTAATTAAAAGTAAAATGCTAGCCGGGTATAGTGGCATCCAGTTGTAATCCCAACTACTGTGGAGACTGAGGCATGAGGATTGAAAGTCCAAGGCCAGCCTAAACAACTTGTCTCTAAACAAAATAAAAAAGGTTGGGGGGTATACTTCATTGGTGAAAGGTAAAATGATTTTTTACAGGTTAGCTTTGGGAGTCAGCAAGCCCTAGCCAGTCATTACCTTTGTAACTTTCAAGAAATTATATAAACTGTTCATGTAATTTTGTTTTAGTGCTTATGAAATGATTTTTGTGAGAACCAAGATCACATCTGGTAAGCACTGAGGTTACACCTGGCACATTTTCAAGATGACATGCTATCATTCTTATTCTATGATCATTAATATTAGGCTCTTTATGCCTGTTAACACCTTGGCTAAAATAAATTTGTTACTTTTCCAAGAAAGAAAGAAGAGTGAAGGGAGTATTCGGCATGCAAGTATATTGTGAAAGAGACCAAGTTCAGACCCCTTTCAGAGGGCACAGTCTCAGGCCATAAGCCTGCATGAAGGAGTGGGCTCCAGGGTGCAGGACTGGGCACAGGAGGAGGATGGAGTGGCAATTTCCACATACAGCATGAATGGTGGTACAAATAACCAGGCTTGTGCAGTGAAGATGATCCTAGCTGGCCTTCTGGCTTCTGATACCTAATGTCAATATGACTTTCTGAAGATTGCTTCTTCTGTTGTGAAATTCAAATTTTGAATTACAGGATTGTTGTGAGACTTGAAAATATGTGCAAGGTACCTGTTATGTAGTGAGTGACCAAATAGTGGCAACTTTTAAATATGTGCACACTTGCATGTGTGTGTGTTTGTTTCATCTTAATTTTGGGGCTACTTCTGTTTAGACAACTGAAAAAATGCATTAGGAGTACTAGGGTTTTCTGCGTTCATGCCTGTGGGTCTATGGATAATTACCATGTATGCCCTCACTTTACAAAGAGCTTAACCTGCCATTAGCCCAGTTGAATGGAAACATTGGTAGAGAATATAGCTAAGGCTTTGGGAAACATAAAGATATGCTGATATACATATTAATATATATTAACTAGCATTTATTAAGTGCTTACTATGTGCCATGAATCTGTATACATTTTAAAATTTGATCCTCATAACAATCTTAGACCAATTTATAGAGCAGGAAACTGAGACACAGTGAGGTTTCATAAATTGTCCAAGGTCACACAGATGGTTAGTGGCAGATGTGGAGTTCAAAACTGAATTGCCTAACTCCAGAGCCTTCTCTGTAAACTGTCTTGGTAAGAAAGCATTTTAACCAAAGAAAACTGTGCTTTGCTTTGTTAGGACTCTGGCTGAATTGCTGGAGTCAGCAAACTTTTTGCCAGGAAAAGCTGTTCTGCGGATGTCAAGAGGAAAATGAGGCTATAGATCTCTTCCTGTCTGAGATGTATATTTATTGTACAGTAGGATGTAATCTAAATTATTCACATTTTATATTTTATGGAAATTTTAGCTTCTGTAAATCTGAGTTGGATTTCAGTTAGAGTTATGTGTAATAAAATTCTTATAAAATCCATTTAAATGATTAATGCTAGACACAGTGTAGAAAATTAATTTTGGGTATTTTATTTCCCTAAGTTTCCTGGATCTTCCAGTGTAATTTGCAGAGATTGTCTTGGTGACAAGATCTTCTCTTTCTGTCTCCCAGGTAAAGGAAGAGCAAAGTGGCTCTTTGCTGATCCTGTGGATATACAGTCTTCTCTTGAGAAGAGGTCAGCTAGTTCTTGAATTAGTTTAAGATTTTTGTAATAAATCCTCCTTCTCAGACTTGCTTCAAATATCTTGGAGTAAAATTTAGTCTCTACCACTTATTAGTGGGGTAAGTTTATGGAAATCAAAAAACCATCTCTGAGCCTTTGTTCTTGTCAACTGTAAAATGGGGATAATGCATGTTATTTCACAGGTGGTCAGGAGAACTAAGCAAATACTCGTTAAATGGGAATTAAAGCAGTGGGTCTTGAGTTAGATCTTGAAGCTCAAACAGGTTATGAATATTGTGGAATCACGTCATTGGCTGAATGTATACCACAAAGAGAGTTTGATCCCACTTCTCTCTCTTAACGTCACCAGAACATTCCTCAAAGAGGGAATCTTCGACTTTTTGCTCATTTCATCCCTATTAGCATTATTTGGGTTCTTCCTCTGTATGAGTCTCTGTAGTGCCGAAGGTGACTAAGGCACAGAACTCCCTGTAGGTGTCCCAAGCTCTCAGGTTCCTATGAGACTTGGGCTCTAGAATGACATTTTAAACTGAAGAACTGATTGTCTCTGGTTCTGTGAAACAGAAACCTGTCAAAACCTTAAAAAGAATGTATGCATACACATTTCTTCCCATAAAAAAATCTCTCAGCAACACGTAACTATTCTTAAATAGGGTTTTTGGCTGCTGGTCATATGTAGCTGAGTTGAGAGATTCAGGGGAAGCTGGGCAGGTCAGGTGCTGAGGTTGTTCCTTGGGTTTTGCACTCAGGCACACCTGGACTTGAATCCTGGCCCTGCCTTCCTTGAAGGGTATGTCACTGAGCAAGTTGTTTTTCTTCCTTGAGATAATCCATTTGTGTAATGGTAACAATAATTTCTGGCTTGCAAAATTGTGAAGATTAAATGAGAATATGTTTGGAAGATCAATCTATTTTATTTCATAAAACATAGGCAATAACAGTATGTGATATACAAGGATCATCAACATATTATTAAGCAGAATTCCCTCTGCCAATCAGTGCTCAAGAACTTCCATCTTTGGAAAACTTAATCACCAAAAGCTTTGGGAAAAATTTAATCTCCTCTTGCTCCTTTGACCAACTTTTGATCAAAATCAATCTTTTCTCCATGTACTGAGTATCTATTTTCTGTATTTTCATCTCTGTATCTCCCCCTTAGTGTAATATCTTCCCGTGGCAGATGACTGATGAATTTGCAATAAATATGGCAGAACTATTCATAAAGGAACTAAAGGCCATCATATTTTGAACCTTCTTCTTCCTCAAAAATATTTGTGTCTCCTCTGTTCCTTTAGCTCAAGCTTATTTTTCCTGGTGCTCAGGGTCACACTTGCTTTTCTTAGAGATTGACTCCATTAATTAGCTAAATTTCTTTTATTCTCCCTCTTCTTCTCTCCCTCTTTATGTCCATCACAATGTAGAGGATGGTCCCATACATAGAAGATGCTTAATAAGTGTTTGCCTAAGGAGGGAAAACAATTCTTTGCCAAAGGATTCCTTATATTGGTTCCCTGGCGCTATGGTTTTCAAAATTTCCAAGTGTGAAATCCTTTGCTCAAATTTGATGTTACTTGGAGATTATGTCTGCAAAATGGAAAAGCTCAGCTGCTGTGGCCAGGTGGGAACAGGCAGAGGGAGTGGGAGCCTGAAGCCTTGTGTGTCACTGCCTTTTTCCACAATGTAAATGGAGTTTCTGTGCAGTGTATCTGGCACACCACAAGCATATTATAAGTGCAATTTTATTATATTTCATACAACTTACAAAAATTATTAACTTTTTGAGGTTTGCATTATTTGTAATTTAAGTAGTTTAAACACGATAGCCTTATTCATATTTCTAGAATGTTCACTTCGTTGCACAAATGTGCAGATTTTCTCTTTTGGTCAAGCACCAAGTGATTCCTGAACTCTTCTCCTACTTGAGAAAGGTTGTCTGGGCAATGGCACTGAGCCATTCTCTTGGGGTCTCAGGATATAAACAACTAGTGATAAACACATTGTCATACACAAGAAGGAAGAGTCATTTCTATTAATCCCAAGTCTATGTTGACGAAGGAATGCAAAATGTTCTGCATACATTGTTTCCTTAATACTTTAAGATATTTTATTAAGCTACAAAGGCCCATCAAATGTAGTTTGCTTTGCTTCCCTATTAAATCACCAGTAGCTGCATGAGATGAATTTGGATGAGCATTATTTGCTGGTTGCTAGGTTTCCACCCCTCTTGCTACAATCTCGATGTTGTTCCTTTGCATTTTGCTCTTGCTGAATTTTCTTTGTTGGGATGCTTGATGAATATTTGTAATTTTGTGTCATATTTATAAGAACCTGAGTTACCTCTAAACCATTGTAACAACAGAAACCAAAAGTAATTCATCTACATGTCCTCTCAGAAAGCTAAGAAAACTTGTATGTCGGACACCCAGCTGTCTTTATTTGACGCCTGCATTGAAAGTGGATTGGATGTAGTGCATCGAAAGATGATTCATTAAAAGCAAGTCATCTTTTTCCAAGGGTCACAGTAACTCTTTCAACATTTATCAGTTTTCTTAAGCCTCCATCCTCACGTATCCCTGTTTTAGCAGAAAATCTTGCTGCT
>RJWT010031395.1:0-14378 GCA_004365215.1 Cuniculus paca | reverse complement strand
TTCTCGCTTATTGCTTTCAAATAGTAGGAAAGGGTCTTAAACCAATCAAATCCAAGAATAAGAGCACCATTGGTTTTCAGAACCATTTCTCCATATTTATCAGGAATTTTGTATCTTATTGAGTCTTTCAGTTTCTTACACTAGGGAGGCAATGCGGTGTTTACACATGTGTGTTTGGTTTATTTCACTTATGAGTATGATCTCACTCCAGAAAGAATGGCCAGGATCAAGAAAACCACCAACGATAAATGCTGGAGAGGCTGTGGGGAAAAAGGAACCCTTCTCCACTGTTGGTGGGAGTGCAGACTGGTGCAACCACTGTGGAGGTCAATCTGGAGGTTTCTCAAAAAGCTAGGACTGGAAGTTCCATTAGACCCAGCTATTCCGCTTCTGGGCATATTCCCAGAAGAAGTGAAATCATCTTACCACAGTGATGTATGTGCACCTATGTTTATTGCAGCACAATTTGTAATAGCCAAATCTTGGAAACAACCCAAATGCCCATCAATCGAGGATTGGTTAAAGAAGATGTGGTACTTTTTTACAATGGAGTATTATTCAGCTATAAAAAATGAACACATGGAGGCTTTTATAGGTAAATGGATGCGACTTGAGACCATACTCAAATTCTTTCTTTATAAGACCTATAATACCATATATTATAGGTCTTTATTTTATATATAATAAAATTCACTTTGGCAAGACATTGCTGCTTCTTTCTGCCTATTCAGGAAGAGGAGCAGAGGCAATATTTTTATTCACACTTCTTTTGCCATGTGTAACTTGCATCTTAAACTCTCAGTAAGAATATCTCTCATTTTCTTTTCTTTTTTCTTTTTTTTTTTTTTCTATTTCCTGCACCAGGGATCAAACTCATGACTTCCAGACAGGTGCTTACGAACCTGAGCTAAATCCCTGGCCCTTTCATTTTCCAGTAAAACTTCTCTTTTATTTTGGCTGTCACTTATATACTGTCAGTCCCCAAATCTGACTGGTTATTCATATAGACTTTTATTTTATTTTAAAGAGAACAAAACAAAACAGAACAGAACAGAGTTAAACACAACAAAGCATTTCAGAACAGACCACTGCAAGCAATACAGGTCTTCAAAACTGTGGAAATCAGTCTGGAGGTTCCTCAAAAAGCTAGGATTAGAAGGCCCATTTGACCCAGCTATTCTGCTTCTGGGCATATTCCCAGAAGAAGTGAAATCATCTTACCACAATGATACATGTGCACCCATGTTTATAGCAGCACAATTTGTAATAGCCAAACCTTGGAAACAATCCAAATGCCCATCAGTTGAGGAATGAATAAAAAAGATGTGGTACTTTTATACAACAGAGTACTATTCAGCTATAAAGATGGATCATACTGAGGCTTTTATAGGTAAATGGATGCAACTTGAGACCATACTCATAAGTGAAATAAATCAAACTCACATGTGTAAACACCGCATCATCTCCCTAGTGTAAGAAACTGAAAGACTTAATAAGATACAAAATTCCCAATAAATATGGGGAAAAGGTTCTGAAGTCCAATAATGCTTTTATTTTTTGATTTGATTGATTTAAGTCTGTTTTCTACTATTTGATTGAAATACAGGAGAACATATAGATTATTTTTAAAATTCATTTTCTTCAACTATTACTCTCTTGAATTACATGATTGCTTCTGGACTATCTTGTATCAGTTGCTCTATAACTGATTTTAATTTGAGTGTTAATGCTGAGTCCATTCGGGGCAGTTACACTAAACATTCCTAGTACATCTGTGTGCAGTGTAAAACTCATCATTCACCTAAAATTTATTCACCTACAATTCAGTGAAGTTTCATGGCTCCATTCTTTTGTTCTAGTCATCTCCTGAATTGTGTGTCACTATTTCCATCCATCAATTCCTCTTTTTTTTTTCAGGACCAAAACACAAATGTAATGAACTGCGTGGAGACCTTATTCAATAACACAATTAAGTGCATATATTTTGCTTAAAACCATGTTAGTCTAGGACCTATGGAACAAGATGTTGGAAGCAATGCCTAGAAAGAGTTAAAAACCACAGATTCATGATTTCATACTTTGAAAAAATCTCTACTTTAAAGACAAATATTTGGAAAAATTGTTTATATACATAGTAGTTGTAGTTGTGTGGAGCAATAGTAGATCCACCAGAAAGATTTTAGAACTTTCGGTAAATGTCACTGACTTTTCATTGTGCAAAATCAGACTCTTGAGTCAGACTCTTGAGTTACCCATGAGAAACCTCTTTTCCTTGGCTTTAATTTAATTTCAAACTACTACTTCATTTTTTTTAAACTTATGCTTTCAATTGGTTCTTCGTTTCTACAACAAATCTTCCGTGTCCTGAAGTATGTACATGGCGTTTTTTTTTTTTTAAAGAAAATAGGAGAAAACAAAACAGAACAGAATGAAAAAAGCAAAAGAAAACAGTATAGAGTCAAACATAATATAGCATTTCAAAGGAGAACATTGCAAGCTATACAGGTTTTCAAAACATAACAACAGGAGATTAACAATGGTTACCCTAGTGTCTCTTGCTTTCTTCAAAATGGTTGTTCTTACATTTACAGACAATAAACTCAAACAAAACAAAGTAGTATAAAACCAGATAAAGAGCTTTATTTCAGCTCCTGATCTATATTACTTATTTGTGAATGAACAGCTTGGATGTTACTTGTCTGTGAGACTTTACCTGAACTTACCACAAGCTCTTTCAGCGGCATACAGTGATATTATCATTTTGTAGATGAAATTATTCAGGATCATAAAATTATAAAATCTGATGAGACTTCATTAATTAGATGAAGATAGAAAGAAGTAAAGGGATTATTTGTAACTCACCTAGTCTGAAAACTTTGACACTAATTTTCAGAAACTACACCAAATATAAACTCTTCACTACTAATGCCCTCTCTTCCATTTCATTTTTAGATTCCTTCACCTTATCACTTTGCTCTAATTTCTTAAATACATAAAATCTCTATCTTTAGCTTACCTGTAAGTATTATAAAGGTCCATTTTAATTTTTCTACTCGTTTACATTAATCCCAGTACTCAACAGAATATGTGTTTGGCAAAGTAACATGTAATAATGCATGATCAATGCATTTTTATTTGTTTTATTAAATATCCAAGGATCAATATTAAATTTTAGGCCATATTATTACTATCAAATGATATTCCTTGTATAATATTTTTTCACCTGCTAAATAGTAGAAAAATCTGGATCCCTCCTACTTGTTTTCCTTGCAGCCCACTTATTTTTACAGTAGTAATTACTCTTTGGAAAGCTTTTAAAGCCTTGGCCAAAACCAATTCTGGCAGGTAAAGCATTTTCAGCTAAAATGTGGAAAATAAATTTAGAATCTCATCTCTGTGTCAGCATATAGTATTTTAAAACTAATCTATTCGCTTTCATTTTTTCCCATTTTGTCAGATATCAAGGACACTCACCAAAAGTCATTTCTCTCCATATTTATTAGATTCTTGGTTTGCTGAATACTGAAAAATAATATTTAACTTGGATTATTTCAATGGTGTGACAAACCTGTAGATTTGTAACTTATTTCACTGGGATAATTGTAAGACTTTATATAGCACTTCAACGCACACAAAATGCATATATTGCATCAAATAGGTAAGGCAGGTATAATGCGCCCTATATCACTGGTGAGGAAACTGGGACCTAAGAAGATTCAGTAATTTACTCACAGATTCCCTAGCTAGTTAGTAAAGCTAGATTTGAATCCAGTTCTCTTGTCTCCTTTCCCAGTTCTCTTCCTGTTATCTCATGGCCAGTCCCCAACTGGCAAAGCAAAGCCCATTTTTGGCTGTGAAATGGATAGAGCCACTGCTTGCTGCCAAGGAGGCATATTGAGTGGGAATGTACCGAATCTTTCAGTTGCATCATGTTCTGCTGTGCATGTACGAATTTTTGCCAGAATCAGCTTCTTTCATCAAGATGTTCATTTTCCAGAGATGAAGTTTAATGGAATGAAATTTCATACAACCCATAGTTAGTGGGTAGGCAATAAAAGAACAGTCTTGTTGGATAACCACCACAGCAAAAGACTGAGGTAATTCTTATGGTCACTACAGGCAAGTTCAATTTGGCAAAAGTCAGTTCTTAGAAAATATTCATTAAAGGGGAAACTGGGAGGAATAGGAATATGATACAAAAATATCAGAGAAGCGGTGTACCTGTGAGTGTGCATATAAATTTGTTTCTTTAAATACTTGCCTCTTTCCTAAAGTTTTCCCAATGATTTCAATGTCTTGTACCTGGGATCTCAAGATTCACTGAATGTTACAGAAGTGGTTATGAAGGAATAGGAAGTACTTAATAATAATTTGCAAGTTTTCTGTTTTCTCACCCAGGAGAATGGTAGAGGCATTTATTAGTTCCCCTGCCTTTTCAATATAACTGTTACAACCGATGCTCATGGTGCAGTGTTACCGGAAGAAGAAAAAAACAGTCACATGGACAATTATAAATAAAGAAATAGCTCTATTCACACATAGAAGTAGAAATGAGAAACTCAGATATATCTTTACTGATCTTTTCATTTTGCAAACTCAGGAAACCTCTTCCACAGAGTAGGAAAATCGAAGTTGGCATTCTGACATACTCCTTTTTTCTATTCTGATGATAAAAATCTCTTCTTGATCCCCATTTGATTTGTGCAGCTGTCCCAGTCTACAACAGCAGGCTTGGTAAGTTTCCTAGCTTCTTTATTTTAATTAGGAAATGTTTAGTGGATTCTATTTCTTCAAGAAACAAATGCAGCAGAGTATCCAACAACTTGATTAGAACTCATATGATAAATAAGCTGCAGGCAACAGAAAGACTTAGTATTATAAAAGTTCTTAGAGACTCTAGTTTCCAACCTTATCGAAGGTTGTGCTTGTATAGGGGCTTGGCTTTATTTTTCAAGAACTGAAAGGAAGAACCATTGCATAGATAACATTTCTTTCTTCCTCATCCCATATAGTCCTCCCAGATACATCAAGAAGATGCTTGCAACTTTTCTGTCTCTGTCTTTTCTCTTCCCCTCCACCCCATGTGCCCAATTTAAATATGTGCCTTTCCCGAACAGGTTCTTTATGTATAATCCTCATTTATTTCTGTAGTATCAACTCTCCTTAGTGTGTATGGATCTTATCTACAAAAAAATTGTAACACCAAGCTGGCCCGCGACTGTGATCACATGATGTTTACTCATCTAATGCTAACTAATTTCATTGTTTGCCCAAGAAAAACATCACCAGAAAGCAAATCTGTAATTAAAACATTCTCTTGGGCATTCCAAACTAGAATAAAAATTAAAAGAACAGTATATAGTTAAAATGATCAGAATGATCTCTCTCTATCAGGCCAGTTAGGACATCCTTATATTTATTTCTGATGTCACAACTATTCTAAGTAATGCCAAAACCCATGATTTATTTTCCAGCATTTCCAAAATTTTTATCACATGCTACTAGTGTGTTTTGGCATATAATATAGAAATATAGCATACTATGTTAGTCAGGAATATGCTATATATATATATATATATATATATATATATATATACAAGTTAAAACCAAAATTTTAATTAACAGGTTTTTTAAAAATTCTGAAAGTGTCCAATGTGGCTGGCCATGAAATGATATAGTTGTTATTATTCTAAAAGTTACTTTTACAGTTTAAAGCACTACACAATTTATTTCTGTGTTGATCTCCTGCTGTCCGGTTGGCCTAAATTTGGAGGATTGGAGGACACCCCTAAGTTGTGGGAAGATGAGAGCAGAGAAAGGTAACAGGGAGAAGTGGTGACTCAGAGGACTGAGAGCTTTGAAGTAGGAGTCCTTTGAGATTTGTTCTTGCTTCAGCTTGTGCTGTAAAATGGCTTTGGGATGATGCTGTTACTTAACCTCTAAGAGTCTCAATGGGCAGAATGAAAACCAGATTCTCTCCTACTTCTTCCTACTGTGATTATTTTTCTTTTTGCTACCTCTGTGTGGTGAACAAATTAAAAATACTGTATGTTTAAAATAGTAATGCCAGCTGTTCTGTAAGGTGAGATATGCATTTTTCATTGGTAAAGATTTTGGGCTGTTGGGACCCTTGCTTGGGATGAAAATTCACTTGGTCTTTTTAGAAGTCATCCGACTATATCTTTATATAGCTATAATCTTAAGCTCCATAAACTATTTTGGGAAATAATAAATTATTTAGTACTTGTAAAGAAAAAAAAACAATATGAATAGAAGATTCCAAAAGATAATTTCTTTTATAAAAGTAAAATATATTACAGAAATACTTTCTAAACTCACCAAGTTCAAGTAAAAACATACCCCTTTATTAAGTAGGAAGGTTACTTAATTTGCTTGCATAGGTTCATGTCCATCAATGCCAAATTCATCATATTTAAAGCTCTTTCAGGAATCTTAAGCATGAAACTTGCCACATAAATCCAAATTCTGTCCTAGGTCCTTCAACCTCAGGTCATGGCGGAGGCTTCCTTTCCCATAATCACTGCTGTGCATGGCTACACCTGCTCTGTGGTATGTGAGACACAGTCTGGCTGAGAAAAACTGAGTAACAGTTCTAGGATTCATAAATGCATCCTCATGATGATATTTTGCCACCAGAGACACAGACAACAGAGATAACCCAGCTGGCGTGACTTACTTTCCAAAGCCATAACCCTAATGCATCCCAGTGGGAGGAAATGAAAAAAAGATTTATTATTAGTTCTGAGCTAATGCTGATCAATGAGCGAACTGCCATGAAGTTGTGGCCAAGGCAATATATGCTGTCCAAGAAAAAAATAAAAGGGAAGAAGGGGGGTTGCAATATGCAAGAGAATGACAGGGGGGAATAAAACCTTTTTTGTTAGGAAACTATCCCTCATGACCATGAGCGGTGCTACACCATCTGTTCATAGTACTGCAGTCTCACAGTGCAAATGCCTGTCATGTACAACAAGCATTTGAAACATTAGGAAAAGCGAACATTTCCAAGGTAATTTTCCTAATATAAAGCAAGTTTATCAACAATCTGCAGGCCTCTCTTTCACTTCTCATCCAAAAGCCTTGTATCTGTAAGGTAAATTCCCTATAGAGCAGCATCCTATTGGTGAGAGAGGAAAGGTCGGAGACGGCTTCTGAGGGAAGGGGTAACACAATCACAAAATGACAAAAGGGAGATACGAAGAAAAATGGGAATAGTTACTGGAAGCCCTGTGGAAATATATGTAATGTACTGCATTCCCATTCACCTTGCTGTGAGCTCAGGTTTGCATCTTAATTACCAGCTGGCATTCCCAAAATATCCTTCCACCCATGGGGGAACTGTTGCAGAAGATTTTTAGCCATGGCAATGTTAATGAAAAGTGGGATTGTCTTGGGAGCAAGCAATGTGACTGTCGTGTGTACGTACATAAGGCAGCAAATTGAGTGTCCAGGGGAAAAGTCAGAACTGGGAGAGAGGTAGAATGTTCCCTTAGGCAAAGGTTAGGGCCATAGGAAAGTTAAGTCATGGAAGATGAAATGGACCAGGAAAATGCTAGGATTAAATCTAGGCAAGCAGTTCATTGCCAGTAGGAATCCAGGTCTGCAAGGCAAACATTTTTTCAGAAAGCAAAGTCCAGAAACACGGCAGATCTGAGGAAGCAAAGATAGTACCTTAAAGACCAGCAAGCACATGGTCACTACAGAAGGCCTTGGCAGCAAGTGTGGTTTTGTTCCTTCTCACCTCCCTTTATTTCCATGCTCCCCTGCTGAAATGTTGTGCAATGAGTACAGCAAGCAGGAGGCAGCTAGGGACGTTACCTCACAAGAACGGCAACTGTGGGAATAGAGAACAGATAGAGATAAATCACAGACGTATTCAGCAAAGGCAGTCGTGTGGCGTGCTATTTACATAAAAGTCATGTACCACAGCTGGGTTTTAAATGCAAAGGGCCAGAGCTGTTATGTGAGCTTTTTTGTCATTATAGCCAACCCCTGAGATAAATACACTTCCAGAGAACAAAGACTTAAGTTTCAGAGGTCTGGCCCTGCTGCTGTGGCCCTGTGGAAGCATAGTACAGCATGATGAAAGTGTGTGGCAGAAGGAAGCCTATTTACTTCATGGCAGCAGGAAGTAAACAGAGAGGGGAAGAAATGATCTTCCAATATCCCTTCAAGCCCATGCCCTTGCTAACCTACCTTCTTTTCTCTAGGCCTCGATTCCAAAGATGCTGCCTCCTCCCTATAGCACTGTATGCTGGGAACCAAGCCTTCAGTATAAGGACCTTCAGGAACTAAATTATACAACACGTCTGGCAGTTAAATTTGTAATATGCAAAGATGTATTTGTTATTTTTCAATTACTTTAACAAAATCTCTGAGGCTAGGTATTTTATAAAGAAAAAAGTTTCATGTATTTGCCAATGCTGGAGGCGAAGTCAAAGACTGGGAAGGTTTTTGGTGGTTTTTTTGAGCTTTGCTTAGGTATGGATCACAATGAAAGTAGCACATGTGAAAGTGATCACATGGCAACACAGGAAGTAGGAAATGGGAAGACATCAGTTTTGTGCTTTCATAGCGTCTTTCTCTCATAGGAACCCACTGGTATCCCATGAATACTATGTTACTACACTCAGAGGGCAATAGCCCACATGACCCAACCACTGCCTATCAGAATCTACTTCAAAGTTCTCTCACAGAACTACATTCTTATCACTGGATTATGGATGCATCACATTTTAGTGAACACTTTTGAGGAACTTTCTTTGCAGTAGTGTGTGTGTGTGTGTGTGTGTGTGCACGCATGTGTGTATGACACATTCTTTGCAAGCTTGATGGAGAGTAGATTTGGGATACAACCTGGTATGGTTATTTATGCTTTAAGTGAAGGAAGAATTATATCTTCAATTTAAATTTTAGTTTTTTCTTCCCTAAAACACATATAGTCATTTTATTTACTTAGTAGGCTTGACTTTTGGAATGACTTAATGTATGTAAAAAGTTTATGATGCATTTTTATTGAATTCCTTAGTCACTCATTAAATAATAAGAGGTAAGACCATGCTAGTAAATTACTTTTCTTATAATGCATTATAATAATGGAACTCTTTTCCTGGCTTCTTGAAATAAATATTGTGATCTACTTGTACTATTTTTTGTATCATCAAATTGTACTTTCTATTAATTGTTGTTTATACAACTGTTTTTTACTTTTTAATGAGATTGGTCCAGTTTTTTGTTGTTGTTTTGAGATGAATTTTGTCAAATATTAAGAACTGCTGTGTTTGCTTTGGAGAATTAATTTAAATCTTTCCATTATTTAATGTGATGAATAGTTTATATACCATATGTAATACCTGCTCATTATGCATTTAGTTTAATTTGTCAGTAAATCATTGGGACTTCTTAGATGATTTGATTGGAATAGTGCTTTAAAATTTAATTTCTTTCTCAGTCATTGCCATTAAATAATGAGAAATACATATTAGAACAGTATTTGCTTTTCCTTAAAAAGTAATATTTCATGCATATCTCAATTTGTGCAAAATTTTGAAAAGTTTTTTTGCTCTATACTCAGCATATTATTTATTTATTTGTTTTACTGGTACACATTTGCAGTCATAATTAATATAATTGTTATGAAGAATTGGTACAAATACATTAAATTTTGTTTCTTTTTTCTTCTCTTTTCAAACACCTCCCTCGTATATCCCTCACATATCAGAACCCCTTCCCCTCTTCACAAACATATTAAATCCTGTTTATTCATTTTGTTCTTTTCAAAAGAAACATTCAGACAAAGTTCATTTTACAGTTATTCTGAACTCAAAGGTTTCTAATTTTTCCTAATTTTTTAAAATATATAATTTAATTATCTTTACTTTTTTGATTTATTAAGGAAAACAAGCTATTTTCTTCTTTTATTTTCTTAATGCAATATTTAAGAACATTTTCCTTTAGCCGGGTGTAGTGGCACACGCCTGTAATCCCAGCACTCAGGAGGCTGAGGCAGGAAGATCGTTGAGAGTTTGAGACCAGCCTGAACTTCAAAGTGAGCTCAAGTCCAGCCTGAACTGCAGAGCAAGACCCTGTGTCAAAGAGACAAAAAAAAATTCCTTTATGTACACTTCTGGCTATGTCTTACAAATCTTTTTATATAGATTCATTTATAACTTTCATTGTGTATTTATTTCTAGTGTTGTCTATTTTAACTTGTATATTTAAATATTACCATTAATTTCAATTCGGTGCATCATAATCATTGTGTGCTTTTTTCTTTTACACAAATGAGTGCACGCAGCTTGTCAGACATGTGAGTATTTGGAAACCTCGCATTGGGAATACAAATTAAGCAACATTTGCTGTAGACTTAGGTCAAAGATTTTAAACAAAGCATGAAGGGCTGAAGCCAGATTCAAGATTCACAATGAAATAAGTAAACAAAATTTCTACTACTTTTTAATGAGAGCATCATGATGTTTCCTGTATATTATTATATCTAAGAAAAGACACCAATACCTAATTCTACCTCCTGAGGTAACTGACTGAAAAAACAGGATGTACACTTATCCAGATCCTTTTAATAACATTTTAATTAGGCTTGTTCTTAGTTCTATGGTAGATTTTTCTGCTTTATTTCAAAAATGTCTTTGTTTTATTCCTTTATAAATTTATATGTGTTCAAAGTTTTCTCTGTTAAATATTAGGACTTTGAGTTCTCCTTTTTGTCTCTATTAATACGTGTCTTCAAAAACTTTAATTATCTCCAACATTTAGTTTTTTGAAGTCCTTTCCATTTTTCTCTTGCTTTCTGGAAATCTTAGTTTTCATATGGTAAGCAGTCTTTGTACCACATATTTGGTTTCTCTTGTCTTTTTGTCGTAATTTTTAGGATTTCTATATCTTGTAATCTTTTTCTTTGGAGTTATTACTGCTAGCTGCTTTACACACATTCAGTTACATCTCAAAAGTAAATATGCTCCCTGTTTCAGTCACTACATATTTCAGTAGACAAATTGGTCCTCATAGTCCATCATAGAATTTTGTCTGGAAACGAAATTATTTTAATGCCTTTAGAGATGTGTGTACTTGTCTTAATAACTTTTTTCACTGCTGAGATGAAATACTCAAAACCAAAAGTTAAAGGAGGAAAGGTCTATTTTGGCTTACAGTTTGTACAGATTTAAATCCATAGTTGGATGGTTTTAAGGCAGGGAAGCATCAGAGAGGAGCATCGGAGGACAGGCAGGAGATTGCAGCAAACACGAAGAAGCAGCCACTCTGCCTTCTTTCTGTCCGTTGTTTGTTTTGTTTTGTTTTGTTTCCATCCAGACTACAAGTGGGTTGAGCATCCATCCTCTGCCCTCTTAATTCAGGTATCACATTCTTATTCCACATTCACACATCCTAATCCAGGCACTTTCCAAACTCTCATCTATAAGTGAATGAGGCTTTGGGGAGACATCTAGATACAAGACATAACACTATTCAAGTTCATATCTAAATGTTAGTTCAGTAATTCTGTATAACCACAATCAATCTCTTCTGGATATACTTAAGGTTTTTTGGTATTTCCACTTGGGAATATTTGGTTTTCTTTAGCTGTGTTTTAATATTTTCCCCCTTTACTTAGGTTCAGGTCCTGCTTTTGAGGTTGTGGCAAAAGCTCATGCTTCTGCGGAGTAAGCCATATGGTAAGTTGGTAAATTTGTGAGCGGATTGTAGAGAACAATAGTGAGATATTTCCATTCAACTTTGTTTTCACTTAGTTTTTGCCTCTCTTTTACCTAATCTTCTCAACTTACAGAATAGCAAATACCAGTGGGCTCTTTGCTTTGGGAGCAGATAGGATTATTCAAATATATTAGGTAATGCACGGTTGCCTAACAAAATGCAAAAGACAATTCAAAGAATACTTAATGGGACAAAAGAGCCTCTCTTCTCTGTTCCTTTCACATATCTCTACAGTTTATTTCTTTAGATTTTTCACTTTCTATGGTGCTTCACAAGGCATATAGATATCTATTAAAATAAACCATTGTTATGGTTTAGATCTAAAATATTTGAATTGCTTCCAGAAGTGGAGTTATTACTGTGACTATACCTATGAGATTCAGAAGATTTGGAACTGATGGACAAGGCAAATTGGGAAAAGTTTATAAGTGCAGGCTAGAAAAGCCTTGGAATGTTGTGAGTACTGTCCTACTTGTGATACACATCATAACTCAGAAGCACAAAAGGTTGACAGGTATATGCACAATAAAACCCAGACTCAGGAGGTTTCAATTAGTAATAAGTCCATTAGCAGTTGGCTTGGAGGCCAACTTATGGCAGAAAATTTGTATATGTATTGCACATATCTTGAGATTGAGAGAGACTCCAATATGGATGATGAACTAATTAATCTGGCAGAGGAAAATTTAAGGCAGTCCAATGTCCAGACTGTGACAAGTATACTGTTGGCCACTTTTAACCTGAACTACCGTGAGAATCTGTAGCAAACAGAAGGAGTGAATCATGTGAAAAGATTTCAGTTTCACCAGAAATAAAGCTCCTCCAAAGTTTGGGCAAAGGAGAGCACGGCTTCTGAACAGATTTACATTACAAAGACTCCTTGAGGGAATCAGCAAGACCCCATCTATTGAAAGCTCAGGTGTACAACGACTATAAATCTTCTATTTTAGAAGAAAGTTCCATGGTTGCCTACTAATTCAGGAAATCCTCAGGAAGTGTATCCCTGAGTTAAACCTTCCAGGACTCTCAGATCAAAGCAGCTATAGTCTAAGAAGGCCCAATGAACGCTCAAGCTGGGTAATCTTGGCATCATTTTTGTGGTGCTAATATTTCAGATACCCTGAATGCAAAAGTTATGAGATCACAGAGGCTTCCAATCAGATTTCACAAGCAGACCTGAGAAGACAGAAAGAAAAATGTGAAAGAGTCGTGGTCCCCACTAGAAGCCCATGAGAGAGCAGTATATGAAGATGTTTGAGTGAAACCAAAGGTTCAGTGAATACCTCAGCAAATTGGAGATATCAGGAAACTGGAATGTGTACTGAGGAAATCCATAGCAGGAAACAGATCCACTGCAACAAAGAGGCCACAAGGGGTTGCAAATTGCAAAGTCACAGAAGAAGCTTTGCCCAAGCCATCTGGAAGTCTTTTCTCACCACAGTCTTCCATGAGTGGTACATTCATGAGTCACAATAAACCTCTCCCTTAAGTTGCATATGCTAGGCTATTTTATTCCAACAACAAAAAAAGTGAGTACTGCAGTAATTAAAGGAGAAAATCCAATAAACAGTGACGAGCCATTAAAAAATTCAATATCTTTATCATAAAACCTCAATAGAATTAGAATAGTATGCTGCTTAAAACTCATAAAAAGAAGTGACAAAAAGCCACACAAGATACTATCCTGAAGAATGAAATAGTAATAAAATAGTTCCAAAGTAAGATTAGATTGTTTGTTGCATAGTATTATTAAATATCAATATGAAGCTTGTAGGAAATGTAGTAAGACAAGAATATAAAATAATTGATACGACCACTAAAAAAGGAATATGAAAATATTTCTTTATCTTGATAAAATATTTTTAACTGTTAAAAGTATTTATCTCACCAAAATGATTAGTAAAAACAAATTTATAAAGCAAGAATTTATAGTTTTCTACTGTGATGTAAATCAAAACAGTATTCCTGCTATAATTTGAAAAAATTCTTTAAAAACAAATACAAACAGAGAAACTGAACTACAAAAGTTTTGATGGAGGAAAACTGTAATAATCTAAGAAAATAATAATTTCTTTCATAAGTTAAGAGATGAATAAATTTTTCCAAAATCACTGTACAAGTGTTTTATTTTCCAAGAAAAAAATGTTATCTAATGTCTTATTATAACAAGTGTAAGGAGAAATATAAGAACAACTATGAAAGACTAGCTGTATGTGACATCAGAATACAACCTAAAGTCATTGTGATCTAATCAACATGATCTTGCTATAGGAATGAAGAATACAATCATAGAATACAGCTGTTGGTTGTTCATGGTTTTTGTAAAAGCTTTATGTTTTCAAAGGATATTTTCAAACCAAGTGAAGAAAAATATACTAAGAAAAAAATTGTATGAAATTTAATCACTTATCCATAAGGATTTATGGGGAAACAGTGTTTTATATATGCTTATATTTTTATGGTTTCATTCATGTTATACAACAGCACAATTGACTAGTTGTAATAAAGGTCATCTACCTAAAGTATTTAATATATGAAGACTTCATGAGGAAAAGTATAATCCTTAGTATAATATGCAGTATTTAAAAGAATACGATCGCCATTGTTTAAAAAAGATTCAGATGCTA
>RJWT010031393.1:0-14382 GCA_004365215.1 Cuniculus paca | reverse complement strand
GCAATATAGCAAATATGGAAGATTTCCTTTGTCTTGTTTTTGAAATCCAATATTATTCTCACTGTTTTGTTTTGTTCTGTTTTATTCAACATTCTGTTTTGATTAGTTTTATTCTGTTCTGTTTTGTTTGATTTTATTATGTCTGATGGCTTGGAGAGCTATTTTGAAGAAAACGAGAGACATTTTGGTAGCCATTGTTGATTTCCTATTATTTTGTTTTGAAGTCCTGTATCTCTCATTGTTCTGTTCTGTTAGCTTTATTTGGTTTGGTTTGGTTTGGTTTTATTCTCTTTAAAATTAAAAAAAAGAAAAGAAAAAATAGTCTTTTATACATTATTACTTGCAATAATTTTGGAAAATATAGCAATTCCTTACTTGATAATGAAGTATTAAGTATAAAAAAATCAAAATAGATAAAATGATAGATAAAGCTTCTAGTAGTGTCAGTTGGTTTGGTGTCATGGTCTGTGTACTAATGGTACTGCAGTCCCAGTGACAAACATACTCTGATACAACAGCATCTTCAATACGGACCACACTCCCACGAATGATCACCTTGAATCACACTCTAGGAATTGTCATTATCATCGCCGAAAATACTCTCAGCTTGATGATTGTGCATGTGAAAATGAGGTGTGATCAAAATATACAGTAAATGTTTAAATTGAAAGATACATTGCAGTAAAAAGTGCATTACTATTAATCTCTCTTACTTCCAACACATGTGTCCCATCATCCTTTCCCTACTTTAGATCTTCAGCAATTTTGGTGAAGATCAGTTGACTCTGTGTGTGTGTATTTATGTCTGGCCTGTTCTGTTCAGTTTTTGTAAAGTCTATTTTTATGCCAGTACCGTACTTTTTAATTTCTGGAGACTCACAATATATTTTGAAATCAGAAATTTTGAAATGTCTACATAGCTCCATTCTTATTTCTTCGTATTGCTTTGGCTACTTGTGTTTCTTGGTTACATATGAATTTTAGGGTGAATTTTTCTATTAAATATGCCATTGGGATATTTTTAGGGGTTGCATTACATCAATAAATTGTGTAGAACAGACATTTAACAATATTAAATCTTATAACTTATGAATAGGACATCTTCCATTTACATGTATATTCTTGAATTCTTAATCAATGTTCTGTAGTTTTATTAACAAATCATTTACCTTTTTAAGTTTATTCCTAAATATTTTATTCTTCTGAATAATGTTGTTAATCAGATTTTCTTGTTCCCTTTTGAGATAGTTTATTATTAGTGTACCAAAATACAACAGATTGTATGTTGCTCCAATATCCTACAACTTTAATGAAGTCATTTCTTGGTTCCAACTATTTTGTGGAGTAGTAAGGAATTTCTGCATATCATCTGTAAACAAAGATAATTTTGAATACTCCCTTTCCTACTTGAGTGCCTTTTGTCTCTTTTTATTTATTGATTGCCCTGGCTAGGAATTCCAGCACTATATTGTATAAAAGTAGAGGGAGTGGCCACTTTTGCCTCCTTCCTGACATTAGAGGAAAAATTTAGTTTTCACTATGGAATCGTATGTGACCTTGTCACTGAGGCCTCTATATGATGTTGGCCTAGCGCTTGTCACTTAGGGCCTCTGATATGTTGAGGTACATGTATTCTATAGCTTATTTCTTGGAAGATTTTATAACGATGAAGTGCTAAGTTTTGTCAAATGATTTTTCTTAGTTAACTGGGATGGCCACTTAATTTTCTTCCTCCATTCTATGTATGCATTGTATCGTATTAATTGATTTGTGTATGTCGAACCACCCTTCTATCCCAGGGTCACATCTCACTTGTTGCTGGTCTGTGAGCCTTTAAATATGGTGTTTAATTCTGCTTGCCAGTTTTTGTTCAGGAATTTTGTATCTATGTCTGTCAACTTGTTAATTTCCTTTCCTGTATTGTATACCAGAATAATGCTGACTTGATAAAATAAGTTTAGAAGTTTTAATCTTCTTCAGTATTTTGTAAGAGTTTAAAAATGTTTGGCATTAATTCTTTAAATGTTTGTGGGAACTCACTGGTGAAGTTATCTGGTCCTGAAAATTTTTCTGGGAAGTTTTGATACCCACTGAAATCTCCTCATTTGTTAGTCTGTTGAGATTTTTCTATTAAATCATGATTCAGTCACCACAGATTTAGGTAATTCAGATACGGTTTCTCTAATTGCTGAGACAACATACCTGACATCCAAAGTTAAAGGGGGAAAGAATTATTTAGCTCCCAGTTTGTAGAGGTTTAAGTTCCTGGTGTCAGGGAAGGGTGGCATGTCAGACAGGTGTCGCAGAGGAAAAGCAGTTCATGATGGCAGAAGGTAGCAAAGCAACAAAGGACAGGTATCTCATCCAGACTACTCAGGGTGGGCAGCACTCACACCCTTAACCCTAGTGCCCTTGAGCCTAGCATTGCACCATGAATCAATCCCAGTGTCACACCCTGTAGAGCCAGTCCCCACCTATGACTACATGAAGTTTGGGGAGACATCTAAACACAAGCCATAACAATAGATATGTAGATATGTTTTATCTTTTTCTTTCATGTTATCCATTTATTGGCAAATAATTGTTCATTAGTTTCTAATCATCTTTTATTTATCTTTGTGTTATAGTTTATTATACTCTCCTCTAGATAGGATACTTTCTATTCTCTCTTTCCTTTGTTTCTGGCCTAATCTTTACTACGTATCTCATTCTACTAAGGTGGACTTCATTAATTATTATTCTAGCTTCTTGAAGTATAACATTAGGTCATTAATTTGAAATCTTTCTTTTCTTTTTTAGGTTGGCATCTGTCTCTGTACATCACCCTTAGGGATGCTTTTGCTGCATTCAGTAGGTTTTGGTATGTTCTTGCTTTCATTATCTCAAGATGTTTGCAGATTTCTTTATGATATCTTTTGACCCAGTGGTGTCAGGCCCACAGAGTATGTCTTTTAATTTCCATGCATTTGTGGATTTTCTATTCTTTTTCACCCATTTTCTCATATGTGATCCTTCAACTTATACCATGATGATTTTATTAAGTCTCTAATAAATAATTGTGGTATCATTCTGGATTATCTTAATGCCGTTTGTTTGTTAAAGTCACTAAGGAGTCTAAATAATATTATAATAGAAGTAAATACGTGGCTTGCTATTTTAAGTGGATTCTAAATCATAAAATGTTTCAACAGTTATAGTTAGTTAAAATGAATAGTTTAGAAATGATAGGAATAGAATGTTCTTGGCAAAGAAATAGCTAATCTATTTTCTAACATGGTGAAGTCACAAAGTTATTCCCAGTGCAGAGTTTCATTGGCTTGTTTTCAGATTTCATGAAGAATCTTAATAAAATGTAGGTGCTTTTGTAGCTTCCATAAGCCATAAATATCTCTAATATCTAGCTTACTCATTAGTCAAAATATGGGAATGGGGGGAGAAAAGAGGATCAAGATATATCATGTACAGACACAAATTCCCTATAATGAATGTGGTCATTATGTATGTCTAAACTGCACCAATACACTTAAACCAGTAGAATATATATATATATATATATATATATATATATATATATATGATGTTAAATCTCCCTGGCACAAGACAAGTTTCCCTTAACTTGCTAATTTTGTTCTCTTTATGCTGACATAGAAAATATTTTATTGTTTTTCTTTTTTTTCTTTTAAAGAGAATAAAACAGAACAAAACAGTAGAACAAAACAAAGCAGATCAGAACAGAACAATGCAAGCAATATAGGACTTCAAAACAACACAACAGGAAATCAACAGCTACCATCATGTCTCTTGTTTTCTTTGAAATGGTTGTTCATACTTTCACACACAACAAACTCAAACAAAACTGAGTAGTATAACACCAATCAAAACAAAAGAATGAAAGCATTCCAGGCTTTCAAACCAGACAGTAAGGTATCACCTATGCCTACCATAATGTCTCTTGTTTTCTTCAAGATAGTTGTCCATACCTTCCCATATATTGCCATCAAATAATAGAGAACTGACTAAAACCAATTGAATCAAAGAATAGAAGCACTATTATATTTCAAAACATGGTGATAATAAATCAGCAGTGGCTACCATAATGTCTCATTTTCTTTACAGTAGCTGTCCCTACCATCACCTTTAATGAAGTCAGTTCTCGTAAACTTTTTAGGAGTAGTTCTAGGCATGTATCAGCCTATACACATACACCTCTCCTTTCTGTGTTAGGCAGAATAACAAAACAAAGCACAAGAAAAAAAAGACAAATAAATAATAGTAACAGAGAGCCCAAAACAATAACAATATAGGTTTTCTGAACAAGTTGGTAGGAACATAATAAAGGTTGTTATTTTGTACAGTTTTCTTCAAAAGAGTTACTCAGATTACCAGATGCAGACATGCAAAATTGATCTAATCCTATAAATGTCAACTGTTTTGTTCCAAGAACTAATACAATTAGTAGTACAATTATCTTAGCTATCTTCAGTATATATATATATATATATATATATATATATATATACACATTTATATCTTTTTTCTTTTTACTTCCTTCTTTCCTCCTTTTCCCTGAGTTGTATTTTCCTTTTGAGCAGTTTCTTACCCTTTCACAATATTTATTGAAGATTTTGTATCTTATTTACTCTTTCAGTTTCTTACACTAGGGAGACAATACGGTGTATATGGGTTTGATTTATTTCACTTATGAGTATGGTCTCAAGTCGCATCCATTTACCTTAACATATGAAATATTTTCTGATAACCTATGTTAAATTTAAGAAGATCTATGAATATGTGAAGAACTGAACATGTCCGTGAGGTTATACTGTAAATCTGAAATTAACAAACCACTCTTTGTAAATTGTGACACTTTCTGTCATTTATAGATACATTTATAAAGTTTGAAAGTGCTATTTATTTATTTATTTATTTATTTATTTATTTATTTAAGAAAAGGTCTTGCTATGTAGTTCAGGCTGGCCTTGGACCCACCATGTAGCCCAGGCTGGCCTCAAACTCACAGCAACCTTCCTGCCTCAGCCTCTTGAATGCTGGGATTTCAAGTGTGTACCACGTGGAAGCACATTTTAAAAAAATCTTATCTTAGTTGGAAATGTTTTCAAGACACTTTGAGGTAGAATGATAGGAATGTTCCTCAGGGTTTTGAGGGAAAGTGCTTAGAATTTCTTTGGTAGTAGAATGACCATATATGTTTCTCTGTGTGCATTCATGTGCTTCCTTGTAAACATATATTATCTTGTTCTACTTAAATTATTGATCCCCTTTGCATGGCAGGAAGGAAGTTTTCCCTACACATTTCTCATTATGTCAGTATCAGGGAATGAGGTATTGATCTCCTTCTGTGGCCTGCATGCCAAACTTACAGAGGCAGCAAGGTTGAGACATTTGTCTGAATTTCTCCTGTATGGGCTAATTCAGACCCCTAATTGATGGAGTAGTTAACATACTGAAGCCATGTTCTGTGTTATTAATGATATCAGTATCAGAGGTGATGATTGATTTCCATGTGCCCTAATCCTGTGTATGTCTATGAATAGGATGAATGTTCGATGATGGGTGGTGTATTTCTTTCCACTCCATCTTCAATACTAGGTCTCAAAGAGGTTATGATTGAGTGCACAGAGTAAACAGAGCATCTAAAATACAAACTTGTATCTTGAGAAACAGAGCTCTTTCCAAAATATTACATAAGCTATTTGTAGTGTGCTTTTTGTTCATGTATGTCCTCTTTGGTTTGGATGCTTTGTTTCTTGGGCTATTACTTACTAGTTCTGTTATGGGCTCTGATCTCCCATGTATTTGTTGCTAGGTTGTTGTAAAGGGTGCACATATATATCACACATGCAGACACACAATGCACACTTCAGAGACATTCCTTGCTTTTTCTATTGCATATTAACTCATCCAAGTCTAAATATTTTTATTTAAATATTAAAATTGGTTATTATAAAATACTTCTAGGGTCATCACAACTGGAGTGAGATAAGGTCCCACTGTTAATCTTTGAAAAAAGTTTTTCATGTGTATAACACATTATATACTTAATTTTATCCAATTATGAGTTATTTCTTATGTAATATAAAAGTCCTTAGTTCTACATGTACAAGGAGTCAATATTATTCTGCCACCTCTATATGTATGAGGGGAAGCTCTCTTCTAATGCATATCACTTAAAGAACAAATGGAACTTGAAAATTTCTCAAAATATACTTACATGAAATAGTTTTGGTAATACGTGGAGACCTCTTTGAATAAGTAACAAAGATGGAGCAGTTAATTTAAGAGACAGAGTGCCAATAACAGAAAGAAAAAGACTGGAAACTCATTAAACCCAGTTGCTCAGTTCTTTCTACCTTCGTATGTTTTATAGTTTCTATCGCTGACAAAACAAGACATTTTCTCACCCCTTTTTCATAATTTGATCATGTGATTTGCTCTGATCAATAAAATATGACTGTGTTAGTTTTCAGCCTTTAGCCCTAAGCAGTTTGCTTGCTTTCTGTGTCTCTGATGTCTACTTGAAAAAAATATAGAGCCCAGTGCATTGGTCGGGAAGGATGAGAAACTTGCGGAGCAGTCACACCAGCCCGCCCAGAGACCTGCAGTGAGAAACAGGCGCGCCACAGGACGCTCTGCCTGGGGCACGAGACCAGGGTCAGCCAAGCTCACCTGACAGGCAGATCTGAGAAGGGAATGGGAGTCACTATTGCTTACAACACTGATTTCGGTGGTGTTTTATTACACAAAATTACTGTAACAATTGCTAATAAAACTGACTTTGCAGAAAAATCAAAGGTATTCCATATTTGAAAATAATAGATTAGAAAAGATATTTCAGCAATAGACCCAACAGGTTCATAGAGAAGAAAATCTGCTTTGTGATACAGAGTTGTCAAATGGAAATGAAACATTCTATTGTACTCATTTCTTTTCTGCCTCTTTATGGCTCTGATCTTAAGTAGCATAATTATGATATTTTACAAGCAAGAATAGCTATTTAGACTCTTCAATAGAAAGTAACATACAATCTTTACATGTAGAGTTAAAGGATATTAATGCTGATTGAAAAATTAAAAAAATTAATACATCAATCTGTTTTGTTATTTAATAAGGTTAAAAGCTCTTATCATTTCTACCCTCCTCCATTCCCAATAGCTGGATTTACATATCTACCCCTTAAAAGCTCTAGCTTGACTGGTACAACTAAAGTTACTTAATTTTAGCATTTGGACTCAATATAAACATTATATTTGTTTAGATATTTTGATTGCACATGTATGATTACTATGTTTTTGTAAAGGTTACCATATGTATCTACATGTCTATATCTATATATTCACCACTCACCACCTATTTAGCAACTGTGAACTAAGAGTTATGATAAGAAGTGACCTCAGGGGTATCAAGCAACAATGTATTCTGGAGTTTTCTCCATTCTTCTTTACAAAGAAAAAGGTAAAGTGCATTAATCTCCAAAAAGTAGAAATGTAATTTGCTTAAGCCATGTGTTTAGATCTTGATTTTTAAAATGCAGAGAATGTGGTTCAAAATGATCATATCAAGTTCGTAATGGACTAGGAATCATTAAATGGCTTGAAAGAGTGAAGACAGATTTATTACTGTGTCGTCAAAGTCTCAGCAGGGATACTCACTCTGATAGTTTAAATTTTCTTCAATACTGAAATTACTTAACCAAAGGTCAACGGGACTAATGGAAGTTTGCGCTATCCTGAAAGTAACAATAACAGCAATCGGCCGGGAGTTAAGAGCCTAGCAGAGAAAACAGTGTTTTCAGAACCCAGTAAGAGCAGAAACCGGTCCAGTGGACAGCAGAGGGCTATGGCTGCAGCCACAGGAGCTGCACCAGAGAAGGCAGCCAGGAAGGCAACGTCCTCAGATCCCCTGCTCCTCCCTTCCTGCCCCTTGGCTTCTACAGGTGGCACCCAAGGGGGTGCCAGCCAGGCAGAGAACTTCAAGGACAGACTGGAGGACACTGCTACTTTTTCACAGAGAAGAGTACACACAGGTGGGGATTATTGTGAGGGATAAAGAAGAAACACATTGAAAGTGGCAGCAATGTGGTTCAGTTAGAATTCCCACAGAAATCCGGAATTAACACGGACTTTGACTTAAAATGTGAAAGAGATTTTCCTGTGTTTACCCCTCGCGTCTCTTTATTCATTCATTTATAATTTGTTTACTGAAAAGCTATCACGTACAAGTTGGTGCACTTCCATCACACGCCATAGGACAGTGTTTACTTGAGCAGTGGGGGTTTTTTATTTACCTGGCATAGGCACTCAGGTGATCTTTGAAATGTCTGTGCCCAGGGTGAGTGATTATCCAATCAACTAACATTTATTGAAACTTTGTTGACCTTCATTAGGCCATCATGCCTGGTATTACAGGGCTTATAATCTATGTACCATGCTCTTAGTACTTTGATTAGATAGCAAGATAATATAATTTAATTAAAAAATTGCATTTATAAGATTAGAAAATCTAAACGGCCATATGTTTTATCAAAGTGCTGCAAGAAATGCAGTAGCATATTGTGCAGTCATTTCTAAGGTTAAAGAACACTATGGCTATTTCACTGGCTATAAAGGCTACAGAAATTCTTCATAAAATTTTAATAGATAAGTCTTTACGATACACTTTTATTAAATGTATGCTTTTATCATTTTCAACTGAAGTGGTTTTGCAAAACTAAGAGAAAAATGACTAAGCCAGGCCCACCATCTCTCTTATGTTTACCAGTTTGTATTTTAGAATTATTTGACTTTGAGGGTAACAATGTTTTTATTTCTGGGGTCCTAAGTCATATCCAAGCATCGAGTAAGTTACTTCTGCTTTTTCACAGTAAAACAAGTAAAATAACTATGTCTCTCCATGATTGCAGAAATGTCCACGGTAGAGTAGAAAACAGGCAAAGTTAACAGCCTTTCACATCCTGAGAAGGTGGAGTTTTCGAATGACATAGATTTACTCTCTAGTATGAATTCTTGAGACTTCAGAAGCACTACCAGAATGACTTAGCTTTTTCAAATTATCTCAAGTGTTACTAGTTTTTATGGCTGAAATATTGGAAAAATGTAAATTTAAAATTACATACCATTCTTGTAAATGTTTCACTTTTCAAGTCAGTAAATGTTTGTTGAATAATTATATAGATTTTTTAGCTTGTAAAAAAATGACTACATAAATGAAACAGTAAGAAAAGTATATGTTTTCCATAAAATGGCATCACTCCTCAGTTTTGATGTTCAAGGGTCCTTTTTCTTAGTATTTATTGCTCCCTTCTTTTGATGAGCACTCATGTTTAGAGATCTTTTGAGTCAGAACAAAGCTCAAGAAGAAAACCATAGGAAATTGAACACAGGACTACACAGAATGAAATCTTACCCTTTGAGATGGTTTTGGTGATAGATGAACTAAAATCTTTTAGAACCTGACATACTTTTGGCCGTGTGGTGTCTTCTTTTCTATAATGCTTGCACATCTTTCCATGGGATAATTGCCTTAAATCCCTAATAAGATGAGATAGTGAGCTAATAATTCTGTTACAGGAATAGAAATGCTTTCTCAATGATAAGAAATCAAATATTCATTTGTGAGGAGACTGGTCAGAGGAGTGACTGAATTTGAATGGGTAAGGAAGGGACCTTGGGGACAATAGTTCCAGTGCTCCTGGAATGCATGGTTAAGAGTTTACAGCAGAATCTGCAGGACAACTGTCAACAGAATTAAAACTAGTTTGTTCTCAGAGATGTTTGTTTTGTCCACTGTGTCCTCTTTGCCCCCAGTAAGACTGTATATGTCGACATGTGTCATATAATAAACTATACCATAGTGGCCCTGTCCTACGACAAAAACTCCTATACAATATATTTCAAATGCTTTTCTTCTACATCTTTGTTCTCATGTCCTTGAGTTACAAATAAATAACCACAGAGGTCTCAGTTCACTGCTGTTTTCCTGAGAATTTGGAATCAGCCCTTCTGGGTCCATTTGGTGACTAAATCAAGTCTCTTCTTCGAGTAATCTTTTGTGTCCTGTATGCAGCCATGGCATCACACCGACACACCAGTTCATTTCAGTACAATTCCATTGCAAGGCACAGAGCAGACTGAGATTCTGAACTAACGCCTTTCAATTAAGACTTATCCAAATAGTTAAAATGACCTGTTACTTTCTGTGATAGTGTTCACTTTATTCACAAGAAATTGCATGTCAAATAAATCCAGAAAATTTTCTGTTGATCATTCCCAAGCAAAATCGATCGTGATAGTTCCTAAAATAACATGGTGGTAGGTTTTACTTTTTCTGAGGGGGTAGTGCAACTTATGTTAACACAGTATTTTGAGCGTCTGTATTTATATGTTCACCAATAGATGAGCAGTATAACTTGTGGAAGAATACAGGTGAAAATACACAAATTCATGAAAAATTGCTTTCTGTTTTACTTATTTATTTATATTTTATTTTAATTTACAAATAATAAAAGTATATATTTCACAGGTACATATTATGTTTGGTAATATGTGTAGATTAAAGATAGGTTCAGCCAAGTTAATTAAGATATCTGTAATCTCAATGATTTATCATCATTGTATGACAAGTATGTAAAAATCTATTTTAGCAATTTTGAAATACATATTGTATTAACTGTGATTACCATGCTGTTTGATAGATCACTAAAGTTCTTTCTTTCTTTCTTTAGTGTGTGTGTGTGTGTGTGTGTGTGTGTGTGTGTGAGACGGGGTCTCACTATGTAGTTCAGGCTGTCCTGGAACTCACTATGTAAACCAGGCTGTTTGTATATATTCCACATTTCCTTTTTCTGTCCATTGTGTGATGGACACTTAGGTTGAGTCCACATGTTGACTGTGGTGAACAGCTCCTGCCATGATCACAGAAGCTCATTATCTCTCCAATGGACTGATTGGTTTACTTTGCATATCTAAAGCCCATATACTGATTTGTCACATGGTCATCCCTAAAATTCCATCTATTAAATGAATAAGCGAAGCTACCAATTAATTCTTGACATCAGGACTGTGCTTTTAAATATCTATGTCATAGCAAGCCCTTTGGAGTCTTATTAAAATAGAGATACTGATCCGCTAGGTCTGGAGTGGTGCCAGGATTGTGTTTTTCTAAACAGCTTACTACCGACGTTGATGGAGTTGGTCCAGGAATCACACACTGAATAGTAAGGTGTTAGAGTTTTTAATGCAAACTGTGTTCCAAATAAAAAACATTCTAATTCAGAACAAGTTTAAGTTCAGAAGAAGGAGCCATGTTGTTAACATTTTCAAGAAAGATTGCCATACCTCTGTCTTAAAATTTCCTGTATTATTCTTATTATAAGTAAAGCTTACTATTTAGTTATAAAAATAGTTTCAAACATAAATATGAGAAGGTGTTCAGAAACATATGAAATAAACTGACCAGGAATTAAGAGAAGAGCAAGAGAATTTTTAAGTCATAAATATTTTCCTGCCCAATATTTGTCATTGAAAATTAACTGGGCAACTTCAATGTAATTCTTCATAATAAATTATTTATTTACCTTGATGATCAGGTAGCAGAGTTTAGTCTGAGCATTTCTCACCTCAGTTTTGTATAAAACTCTCTCAATAACATAATTAATGATTCATATCCAGTGACTCATATCCATCAAATTGAATCAAGATTGTTTAATATAAAGATAAAACTGGTACACAGGAAATGTCACTCAATCATGACTCCAACTCTTCCAACAATGTAAAAAAAATAGAGAAAGAAACTATTTTTAATTCCTTGATATAAACTCTTTCAGGCTTAGCAGTGAACATGGGAAATGATCTGGAAACATAAAGTACATTGAATAATGCTTGAGGAGTGTATTGATTGACGATAGCTTAACTTCAAATTAATGTGTGGGCCTGGAAACATTGAAAGTACAAGTGAAAAAGAAAACTACTCTGTTTGACCCAGAACAGCAACTATCAATACTATAATTGGCTTAAGGAAAGATATATTCTGTAACCCAAATGTGTATTTACCATGATGAAGATAATAATGACCACCAATCTAGAGTCAAACTTAAAGCTATAATAATAAATCACTTGGTTAAATATTCGCTGAAAGATTTTACTTCTTATTTACCCCACTAAAAATTATTATAGAAAAACAGAGGAAAAGAATACAAAAATTAGTTACTTATACTACGTGGCATCTGTTCAAGTCCTCAATCCATGTGGGAAAAAACTTCATTAGAAATTGGCTTGTAGTTGGAGTAAACTTTACAAATCTTTCTGTTGGTGGTTTTTTTTTTAATGGATGCTTTCTTTTTGTCCTTTGTCTTTTCTTTCTCTGCACCCTTTGAGGGAAACTTCTACAGTAAAAGGTGTTCTTCCTTACCTCAGATTTCCAGAGAATTATTATCATCCTCTTCCACTAAATAGATAATAAGACTACCAGATTTAGGCCTACAAAGTCAACGAAACACTAAACACTACAAGCATGAAGTTGTATTTTACTTCAATAGCTATCATCTCAGCCTGTGTTTCTCTGAATCAGCTGGTTGCTTATGGGGTAGAGAGGTGGGGTGAGGAGCCTTGGCTCTTCTTGTCTCCCAGCCCGTGTGCCAGAAGTGGCTGGCTTCTTGTCCTCCTCCCTGCAGCCTGAAAATGGTGCTGACTCATGAGATAAAGCTGGCATCTAGTTCTCCCCCCAGCAGCCGGCACATGGTGCTGACTCACAGGGAGGGCTTGGCTTCCTGTTAGTTTCTTGTTTTTCTCTCCACAGCCAGCGAATGGCACTGACTCACAGGAAGGGCTTGGCTTCTTGTTGGTTTCTTCTTGTCCTCCTTGCAGCCCACGAATGACCAGGGTAGGTTCAGAATCAGTTATTAGTGGAAGTTTAGGTTATTATTCTTCTTAACAACCATAAGTTTAAAAATAGTTTTGGATAAAATTTCACAGTGATCTTTTTAAAAAATATCTAAAATTATTCAATTATATTACATGGGAACCAAGACAGAACTAGCAGTCAGAAAAAGTCAATGTTATGTTTTTCATTGTTTGATCCTGTAAGACAAACGACTCTGTATGATATTATGCACAGCACTTTGGTTGCAAAGAACTGAACATTTTTTCTGAGTTAGAAAAGAAGAAAGCTAGGGCTGGGGATCTAGCTCAGTGGTCTAAGCACCTGCCTGGCAAGCACAAGGTCATGAGTTCAATCCCTGGTGCCGCAAAAAAAAAAAAAAAAGAAGAAAACTTACAGAAATCCACCTCCTAAATTGTCTTACCTTCAAACCAACTTCATAGAGTTACTGCAATGATTAAATGATTTCATATAGTAGAATCACAATATTAACTTCTTGGCATCACATACAATTTAAAGGTATTACTATTTTGAATATTCACTATATTTTACTTGTTTTCTTGCTTAGTAAACATTTTTTAGGCTTTACAGGATATAGGTTCACAGATGTGTATACATTTCATAGTACAGTTATATTTTCTTAATAGATTTTTGGGATAATTCAGCACAACTAATAGTTTTTGAAATACAAACTACATTGAAGGCATCATGCAAAGTGTTTGGAGGTCATAAGGTAAAAGTTACATGGTCTTAATGGTCAAACCATATATTGCTTAATTATTTAAATTTATGGTATAGACATACATGTAACTAAAGAATATATATTATATGAAACATACAAATACACATTGTAAACTTATAAATATGCTTAAAAGACATCATATGATAGACATAGATAATGGATAGATTATAGATAGATAGATAGATAGATACATGGATAGGTACTTAGATACCAGGAGTAGAATACAGATTATGTAGTAAAAAGCAATCAATTATAAATTCTTTGGGACTATTTTGGATGAGATGACATTTAAGCTGAATTTGAAAATATATACATTTAATAAACAAAGAATTTTTTTTCCATCATAGAGCATATCATGAATAAGGCAGAAAAGTGCAAGGACAGTCATAGAACAGAATTTATCTAATGTGACTGGAGTTGAATTTATGGAAACAAGGCAAGCGATGTGGAATTCTGTATTTAATATCAAATTATAAAGGATCACGAAAACCATATAAAGTTAAAAAACTTTTGTATCCTTGGATATTTTTAGGAAGAGTATGATATAATTAGACTTTTCATAAGAATGCTTGCAGAAAAGTTTAAAATAGATTTGGGTTAAGAGATAGTGGAGTCACAGACAGTATTTTATTTTTGCAGCCCATTGAGCTCTAATAATGAAAAGATGCACTAATCAATATAAACATTTCTTTAAAATTTTTCACATACAAGAACTAATATAGCAAGTTACATATGCTTTTATTATT
>RJWT010031392.1:0-14404 GCA_004365215.1 Cuniculus paca | reverse complement strand
GGCATAGTGAGACCCTGTCTCAAAAACAGGGCTGGGGATCTAGCTCAGCGGTCTAAGCACCTACCCAGCAAGCGCAAGGTCATGAGTTCAATCCCCGGTGCCGCAAAACAAAAAAACAAAAAATTAAAAAGATATCATAACCAAATGCAATAAAGGAACATTGACTGCTGTTTTGTTTTGTTTTTAAGTTTAACTTTGAAAACTATGTTGTAATTTGGGGAGTATTTTGGGGGAGTGAAATTTTTTAATGTTCACTCTACATTCAACATTATTGCCTATATCATTATTTTTTGAATATTTTGAAATGAAATGGCATTGTAGCTATGCAAAAAAAATCTGTTTATTCTTAGATAGCAAATACTGAATGTTAGAGATGTTCCTGATTAGATATTAAAATATTATAAAATATTAATAATTGAGGAATTTAGGTGGAGGACATGTGGGTGTTCATTGAGCTATTCCCTGAATATTTCTGGCTATAGACTGATTGGTTAGCCTCACCAAACTTCAGTCTAATGAACCTGATTGCCTTATTTCACTTTTAAAAAATACCTAAAAAAAACTGCTCAAAAGAAAAGAACAACCAGGATGGGAGAAAAGAGAAAAGAAGAAAGGGGGGTTAAAAAAATACATATATATATATATATATATATATATATATATATGATGTAGCTAAGATAATTGTACTACTTGTTCTATTAGTTTATTGAAAAGAATAGTGCTTATATTGTTTGATCAATTTTGCATACCTGTATCTGATAATCTGAGCAACTGTTTTGAAGACAACTATAGGCAGTATAATAACTGTTGTTAATTTCCTATCATCTTGTTTTGAAATTCTGTACTGTTTTTATTGTTTTTTTATTCTCTTTAAAATTTAAAAAAAAAAATCTGAGCAAAAATGTTATCCTGTCTACCCAAGAACAAGAGAGGAGCTTTGGAGCACATGGAAGTCAGCACTAAAACTTAGGAACTGATAATTGCTCAGATTTAGTATGTTTATTTACTGCCTCAAAAAAAATATGCCTTTGTATCAAGATACTTTGCATTCATAGGAGAGCAGAGCTGATCCTACAAGTCCAGCTATGAGGGTGTATCACTGAAGCAAATGTACATTTCGAAACCCTAAATCATGGCCTCTGGGAATTACAGACCCTTGACCTTCCACTGTAAAAGTTAAAGAAGGTTTCAGAGATTGTACAAGTCTCAGCTGCCTGGAGCTTAGCACAGAGGAAATATTTATTCTTACGATAGGACTCTGGTGTTCAAGTCTAACCTGCTATGGGGTGCCAGACTACAAGGACTCCCCAAGAGCATTAGCTGCATTCTAGCGAGGTTGAGAGCACTCAGTGGGCCGTGAACTGGAAAGTTACTAGAAACCAAAGGAAATGGCCATTCACCTCAGCTGGCATGTGGAAGGCTCAGATTAAGAGGGAAACTACTGAACGATAGAAAAGTACTTTCTCTTCTCTCCCTGGTGAAACCTATCTTAGAATATGAAGATCAAGGAGTGCTAGAGATAACAAGCACCAAAGAGCAGAATCCTCCTCACAGCAGGTGATGTCAGCAGGCTTGTCTTTTGAAAAATGTGTCAGATCCTTTTAAGACTATGTGAAACACTCTGGTTTCTATGGTGATGCTGGTACTACTTTGTCAATCACTGTGATATCTAGATCTACATTAAGTAGCTTTTAAAGCATCTTGAAATTTCCGGAGGTTCAATTTGTATCTTTAAATTGTCTTAGGGTCAATTTTATTTGTGATAATTAGAGGAGTGACACTCTGTTTGTAAGAAATACCAGTAGCCAATATTTCTTGCCTTGTATAAAGCTCACAGAAAGAGAACCCATAAACTACCTCTGAGTCCTTTCAAGAATAATCAAAACATATCTTCAGAGTGGAAAAGACTAAGCAACTGATTTGTCTTCAGGGCTGTTCCCAGACCTTCACTTAGGAAATGCCGCTCACAGCAGTATTTTCCAATATCAAGGATGGCAGTTTATTTGTCCGGCCCATTCTTAATTAATTTGCTTCTTAGAAAAGGGCGCTTTCTAATAAAACATTGTAGAAACATTTCCACAAGTCCAAAGTAGGCATAAACCACGCATCCTGCCACCAACCCCTACAAAATGCTGTTTGTCATCACGTTAAACGAACCATCACCCTCTGACCTTGTGATTGGGAGAATGTGAAAGTTGGGTTTTCTGATCTTTCTGTACTTAATTTTATGCAATTTTTAAATTTTTTTATTAACTTTTGACTCTTAAATAAATAAAACAATACGGCTTCCCAGTTACACAGAATTTCAAAGTTTGTTAGAACCCTCTTTCAAATGTTTAGCTCATTCACTGTTTTAGTTCCTTTTTCGTAGTTGAAACAAAATATTCAACATCCACAGTTAAAGGAGGAAAGGGTTATTTTTAGTTCACAGTTTGGAGAGGATTGGGTCAGTGATTGGGTGACTCCAGTGCAGGGTGGCAGGGCACGGGAGGAACTGTCCCCGGCAAAGCAAGCAGTGGGCAGAAAGCAGCAGCAAGTCTCCCTATCACTTTACAGTTCATCTAGGCTACAAGCCTATTTTGGTTGGTGTCACCCACACCCAAGGTGGGGCTTCTGTCTTCAGTAAATTCATTCAGCCACACCCAGAACTATGCTAAACCAACCCGTGGACTGATGCAGTATCACACACCCATAATCCAGCCACCTCCCAGAAGTCCCACCTATGAATGCATAAGGCTGGGGGTGGCGCAGAGAATCTAGATATAAGCCATAACATTCATTCTATCACATTTGCATCCCATACCCTAAATCCCCACAGATTGGTCTGCTGCAACACAGTTAAGTGCGACCTTTCTGAAGGGAAGAATCGTTTCTCCCCACTGTTCATTTCATTGCATTTTAATGCAACATCGCGAATCCAGCAGCTGTAGTTAGAAAGATGTCTCCCATATGCTTGTTTCTAGATATCTTTCATGCTAATGAATAAAAAATGGGTGTCATATTTACTTCTGGGCTCTTTTCAACATGTCGCTCCATGATTGAGCTCATCCTGCCTGCTTCCCTGCAAAAATATGAGTACAGGACAGATGTGTGTGTGGGTGCGCATGTGTGTGCATGTGTGTGCGCATGGGTGTGCGTGTGTGTTGTTTTTCTTGTTTTCAAGCAATAATAATAATAATGTTAATAGCTAATATTAGTTGGGTAATTAAGACCTGCCATACCTTATTGTCCCAAGATTCTTATATCAATCACATCAACATAGATCCATTAATCACTGTTCCAGTTTTGTAAGTGAAAGAATTAAAGTCTGATGGGGTGACCAGACAAGGAGGGTAGAAAGCTGATCTGATTGACTCCTCTCTGAACTCCTGATCATGTACCATAGCCACCTTGTTCCCTAAATTTTATATTTTCTCATGTCACAGTTTACAGTTAACTCAGTGTATTTTCAGAAGAAAAGTAGTCCTAGGCCATTACAAAGCTAACACATACAAACATCTCTGCAGACTTCATACAGAAAATAGATTAAAGATGTAAGATTTTCCATCAATTTAGTTAATTAGGTAAACAATAGGCAGCCTCAGAGGGATGATATGCCAGAGTACTAAAGCAAACCAAGGAAAACAATTGGTTCCTGTCTAAATCACTGGAAGAATAACTTTGATGAGATTCTAGACATATCCATCAACCAGCAACGTTGACACAATCATCCTGCCTGCTTCCCTGCAAAAATATGAGTACAGGACGGATGTGTGTGTGTGTGTGTGTGTGCGCGCATGTGTGTGCATGTGTGTGCGCATGGGTGTGCGTGTGTGTTGAATGGGAACATGTAGCTTCTGTCCCGTCTCTTAAAGGTACATAGGAATATAATTTTTTCTATACCTAGTAAGGGTAAGAACACAAAAACATTTATTCAATTCATAAGTGAACAAATTATCTCTACCAATTTCTCTAAATATGATGGAATGAGAAAATAATTCCTCAAAATTATTAAAAAAAACAGTATTTAATTGCTCACTAGCAAGATGTCTACATCACTTTTAAATTACAATGATTCATTTTATACCCTCCTGTTTTTCTCTGTGTGTATTTTTGGATTTTTTTTTGAAGAAACATTTTCATGAAAGATAATACTCCACCCAACAGGTGAGTGTGAATAGTGGTTGAGTTAGATTTGAGAGAAACCAAAAATGAAATCATCAAATATAATAAAAATAGTAAATAACAATCACTGAGTGCTTAGCATGCAACAGACGTTTTTCTAAAGGTGTGATTGTGATGTGTTCTGCCTTGTTTTAGCGAGGTACAGGTTGCTGTGCAGAAAACAAATGATAAGGGCTAGAGACAAGGAAAAAGAAAGCCAAGGCTTAGCAAAGGATAAGAGCAAAAAGTAAAATCAGCAAAGGCCTGAAAAGGATGACAGGTGGATGCTGGGAGAGACAACTGTGGGTGAGAATGGAGAACAGAAAGAGGTTGTAGGAAGAGGCACCTGTACTGATTACTTGCTGGGTTAGCTACTGTACGCACACTGCCAGATTCTATGCCACATTATTCCAGGGACAGCGTTCAAAGCTGTGGCTTTTTATTTTTCAAAGAAGAAACGGTTGCCAGAGCTCACGCCCCTTCACCGCAATTAAACAACTATTAAGTAGTAGAAAGTTTAGACCTAAACCCCTGTCGGGTGTTGAAACTCAGTGTTAGACATGACACGCAGGATTTTTAACTGGTCTAAGTCCTCGTATAAGTCACAGTTCCATGAATTGATAATTTTTCTTCATCTCACTTTTTATGATGGAAGAAAACGTTAATTTAACCACATGTTATAATCTAGGCCCGTGTGTATTTACCACCTTTTAAAAATTAGCACACAAATTTCAAAAACACAGAGATAAAAGTGATGTGTTTTAGCATTTTCTAGAAATGTAGTTTGTACGTGGTTTTTAAATTAAGCTCAGAGTCTGAGGATATAATTCAATGGTACAAGCACCTGCCTGGCAAGCACAAGGTCTTGAGTTTAATTCCCAGTACAAGACAGAAAGAGAGAGAGACAGAGACAGAGAGACAGAGACAGAGAGACAGAGACAGAGAGCGAGAGAGGGCTCAATCATGGAGTGACAGGTTGAAAAGAGCCCAGAAGTAAATATGACACCCATTTTTTATTCATTAGCATGAAAGATATCTAGAAACAAGGATCTGAGGCCTCCATAAAAGACATGTGCTGTTGGTTGTTTTTAGAATTTGAACTGTCTACAGCATAGTTCAGATCCTCCTATTGTCATGATTACCCTCATAATTTTTCACCAGCAAAATGAAGCATTTTGAAGCCGCAACGTGTAAACATTACCATAACGCAACTTTTCACTCACACAATTGAGAACTGAGATAAACGCTATGGGTTTCCTCAAATTTATTCTTTCCACTTTCTGCAGTAGCAGACTGGTCAGGTGGAGACACCTCTAAGCTTCCATGCAACTAATTTAGGATCTTCTAGACAGCCACAACCTCAATGAGCAGGTGCCAAATTAGAGGATTCCACAAAGAGAAACATACTGCCCTGAAGAAAATCCTAGCAACTTCCTGATCTCATAGAATTTCAGTGTGAAGTTGGAAGGTTGGTTGAAAGTTCAAGCTATCTACCAAATAATCATGCATCTATCATGCATATATATATATGCATGATAGTTTCAACACCCGACGGGGGTTTAGGTCTAAACTTTCTACTACTTAATAGTTGTTTAATTGCGGTGAAGGGGCGTGAGCTCTGGCAACCATTTCTTCTTTGAAAAATAAAAATATATATATATGCATATATATATATATGCATGATAGATGATAGAGATAGACAGATTGATTGGTAGATACACAGATAGACTTTACTACTAATCCACTAGAATTCTAACTTAATGACAGTTTTTTTACATAACACTTTCTTATGCTAAAGAGAAAATAATATTAGCTCTAAATTTATTTGCTTTTGGTAGATGGGGTCACAGGTGTATTTTTTGCTTTCTTTCTTCCTAGTTGTTTAACTAGCTATGCTATTTTTTTTTTCCTTTTTGAGGCAGGGTCTCACTTGTAGTTCATGCTGCCTTCAACTCATTTATGTAGCCCAAGATGGTCTCGAACACCCAGTGATTCTTCTGCCTCAGCCTCCTGAGCACTGGTATTACAGCCATGGACCACCATACCTGGCTTACTGTTGTTTATGAACCAGAACAAAGAGTCAAGGAATATCATGTTCAGAAGAGGAAAATCATTCACACACTTTATTTTGCTAATTCTTTCTAAGTCAGACTGACAAAGCACTTTTAGTTTTGGATTAAATGTAATACAATCAAATAAATTTCTGAGTCTTTTTGTGCTTTGTTCTGCTTTAATCCCATTCTCTGTGTCTTGACTTTTGTTTGTCTTGATGTGTACCCCATATACTCATCTTAGTATTTCTCCTAATCAGCAAGTTGTATTATACAGGAATGTCAGTCCACAAGTCACCTAGGATAAATCTGGCCACCTACCTCCCTGTTAGGATTTCCTCACTGACCATCAGCTCATATCATTCAACGCCAACCAGACATAAATAACTACCAGATTCCAAATCGGTCCTTCCTTTGGGAGAAAAACTATGTCTTTTCCTACCCCTTTCTATTGGCTCTTTGGAATCAGTTGTCTGGCTTCTTTAGCCCTGTATTATCTTGCTTCTTTGGCACAGACATGTTTTTAGCTACTAAACCATTGATAGTCAATAAGATACTGTGTGTGGTATTATTTTTATATCTTCTAAGAACTACATTTCCAATTGTATTAATTAGAGTTTTATCACCAGAATGTAATACCTAAAATTCACAATTTAAAAGGAGAGAAATTTCATTTGGCTCACGGTTTTAGGGGGTTTAGTCTATGGTTGACTAGCTCCAAGGCAGGAACATTATGGCAGAGGAATTTGACAGAGGAAAACTGCTGTAACCTCTCATGTTGGCATGGAAACAGAGTAGAGAAGCAACACCAGTGAAAGAAGGGCAGGAATCAAATACAAACTCCAAGGTCATGCCTTCATGACCCCACCAAACAACCCAGAAGTGTGCTTTATTAGTCTATGCAGCTCCACCAAAAAAACTTGAAAATTAGCTTAATTTTCAAACCTATAGAACTGAGAATCATGAATTCTATTCAAATTTGATGCAATTGTTTCATGGAAGGTATTTTCATATGCATATTAAGAGTTATAAGACAAAATTGTGCCTGTAGACTAAACTGTGCATAAATCTCATTATAGTAACACATAGCAACACAGGTATAAAAGTTCCAGGTATGACAGTGCAGAGAACAAAAGAAGAGAGGAACTATAAATGGAAAAATTACTGTTAAGGGGACAAAGGCAGCATATAAGCTGGTTCTCTGTAAGGATGGAATGAGAATTGAGGGGTCAGGGGTTTGGGAAGTAATCAGGAGGTTTACAGTTGAAGCAAGGAAAGAATAAGCAAAGCATGGAAGAAGGCCTTTTAAAAACACATTTTTGAAACAGTAAGTAATCACGTTCTGCCTACAAAAACTAATGTCCCCTCTTGACCAATGGATTGGGACTTGAGTACTATGCTCAACACTTTCATCTGATTGTGTAGACCAATGATTCCTAAAAGTTTGCCTTGGTCACATTTGGCTTAAGTTTTCAGACTGGAGAGAAATGTGAAAAATACTAAAGCTTATAAGCTTTTTACTTATGAAACAATATACGTTCAATTTAAAATTCTTTATTTTTATATTATATCTTTCCTATATTTGGAATCAAATGAAGATGCTTTTATGTAAAACTGGTAAGAGTAGATATAAGGATGGGGGCTTTCACGTTACTACTCTGTTAAAAAAAAAAAGAGGAAGCACTATATTGGGCTCTCAATTTATTTTGTTTCACTGGCCATGAGAGCCAAATTTTGGGGTCCTTTTCCAAAGATACTGTTGCCATCTATTTGGAAACATTTTTTTAGGAAACTATAGAAAAAATACATAAATGGAAAAAAGAATAAATAAAGGAGAGAAAGTCATAAGTAAGGCAAGCAGTGGCTATATCCAGAAGGTAGGGAGCAGCTGGTACTTAATCCACAGGATAGATATAGAGAATTTAAATGAAGTAGATGGAAGAGATGAAATTCACAGGCTTTGGAACTGATTGAACATATATAAGGTTAAATCCTGAGCTTAGTCCGAAGCACTGGAACATCCACACAGTAAAGTAAAAAAAAACCAGTACAGATTTGAGAGAACCTAGAGCTGCGACTGACCAAGCCTTGGGATGTTGGGAATGCCTAAAGAGCCACAGCTGGGCTCCTCTGTCTAAACCTAGGAACTGGGAGAGAACAAACAATAGATGATGAAAGAAATACCACCAAAGTGAACACCGGTACCACCCGATTTTCCTTCATTAGTTTACTCCCTCTGTTGAGAATGACCCAGGTTCAAGCTTATGTTTTCTGAATGTACTGACGTTAGTAAATTTTTCTCATAGTTTCATAACATTGATATATTGTTATCACACACTTCCATTATGGTTAGCATCATATCAAATTGAGTTGTGCAATAAATGAAATGAGCCTGAGATATTTATTTTTTCATGAAATATAAAGAGACCATGATATTTGAATTAGAATGGCACAAGCATTATAAGAAACTGTAACTGTAATAGAAGAAGGATGGTTGGAAGATAACATTGTCCTGGATATCAGAATTGTGTACAATCTACCTTTTGAATGAAACAGTAACTAAATTTATTGGTAATTTAATATGATCTAAATATTTGGCAAATATGTTGACTTTTTGGAAAAAAAATTATTAGGTAGATAATTTTACTATAGTTTCTTCCAGTCATAAAAGTAAAATTGGAAGAAAATAAACACTTATACAAAGTCACCAAACACAAAGTCACTAAGCTAGGATTAGAAACCAGATGTATCAGGGTTCTTTGTCAAGTTGCAGAAAGCCTGGCCAAAATACAATAAAAAGGAAATTCAAGAATTCCCATAACTAAAATATCCTGGTACAAGTCTAAGACTAGAGCTGGTCCAGAAGGGACTTAACAAAGTAACTCAAACAATACCCTCAGCGTACATCCCTCTCTCTGGACTTAACCAGATGTCTCCAGTAATTGGGTCAGATCGTCTCCAGAAGTTCCAGTCCAATCGACAGGCTCAACACAACTGCCTTGTCTAGAAGTCCCAAGGAAAACCTTTCACTTTGATTAGGTCATGACCTGTCCCTGAAGGCACCGCTGATCAAGGTTGTACACTGAGTGACCAAACCTGGTACAGAAGGTACAGTGTTTTTCCAGTGCAAGTAGAGGATTATTTAACTGACAAATCCAGGATGTGATCATTAAAATTATGCTACATAGTTGCTGGATGGTATGATCAAAATATCTCTGATGACAGAATTTTCTTGCTGAAGATTGTGAGCTTTTGACCACACTGAGGCCTCATATAGTAAAAGAGAAGAGTACTGTTCGTTTAGCATCTCTGATGAATCTTTAAAACTTTGCTGTTCAAAACTGTGAATCCCCTGATGGGGTAAAACAGAACACGGGAAGAAGAGACCTGGGACAATAGAAATGAGCACACTTTGCAAAAAGATGCCCTTGTGAGAGGTAGGAGGCAGAGGGATAGACACTGAACATTTGTCCTGGAGCATTTTCAAGGTGAGTAAGAAACAGCTACAGGCCGTGATTTTTCCCTTCTAAGCCAAATGTTTGTGCCAGGGTCCTGACCCAAATTCTTGTCCGTCTAGGAGATTTTCTTCCATTTCTCCCTCAAGACACTGGCTTTAGAGTGAAGCAGAGAAGCATCAGTACCCGTTTCTCCATTTATCCTTTTGGAGCCTGCTGAAAATTCCACAAAAGAACCACTCTCGCTTCTGTAACAAGTTCTTCTGGTTGTAAAAAGACAAGATTAAGCCTTAATCCTATTTATGATTGTCTCTCTTTCTCTAAGAATATTAACCTTCTCAAAACTAGTTTTCAAAACTACCTTTTCCTTCAATTTCAGTTGAATCTCTAACATATTATGGTAAGAAGAAAACAAAGTACCTAGACACTTGGTATTTCATAGATATGTTGATGGAATGATTTATAATGCAGTTAAATCCCAGGTCTTTGTGCTTAAAAAGAAAGAGAGAATGCTCTATTGGGTCATCTTGTGGCAGTAAATTTCAGTTGAAAGTCTATTGCTTCCTTTCTTCAAAACTCCAGCTTCCTAACCAATATTGCCAAACAATGGAGTAGTTTGTTTCTGCCCTTTCTGTTGCAGTGAGTGTAGAAAAGTGTCCCTACTTCAATGGGACAAGCTATAAATAAGAATCAAAAACCCTGTGTGCTTTTAGTTTCAACACCTCATTTAACACTTTGCTTAGATTCGAAAATTTTATGGGAACTGTGACTATATTCCTTTGCATTTAAGGAATAAAAGGAAATATTTCTATTAAAATTTAATAATAAGACAAATTGTGAATTGGGCCCTAAATGAGTATGAGATGATAATCTCTTTTGTATGCTGTCCAACATAAATGAAATAATCTTATAAACCATTCCTTTTGTCAGTGCCTTTTAGTCTCATAGTCTTCACTTTCCCTGATGGGTTACTAATATTATAAACTGGAACTAAAGCTTCTCGAAGGAAAAGAAAAAGAAAATGGTGATAGTATGTGTTCCTATTCTTCACTTCATTGTTTTACTCTTTGACAAAAGTGGGCAAATGAAGAGCTTGGGTCTCCAGATTGACTTTATTCAGCTCCCATCCTGTACTTCACCCCAGTAAGAATGATGGGCACTTCTTTGGAAGACATCCTTGTAGGTTTCCCGCCTCGGTGTGTTCTGTGAGCATGCATGCATACTCCACAACTTCTATATATGTAGTGAATACATAGGTAGAATATCAGAACAATGGAATGGCTGATCAGGGCATACTCAGCTTAAATTGTTGGCAGACTTTAAGGGGACCAGGAAAACTGGTCACCAAAGAGAGACTGACATAAGAAAAAACATTCCTGCCTGATGTTTACTCACACTTTTAAGTTTTATAATCAGAATATCTTTAAAGAGCTACCTCAATTTCAACACTCATAGTTTTTCACGACATTTGATAACACTAGTTACTTCATGCTAGATAAGAGGATTTTATAATCTCAGAAATTAAATTCTTTAAACTAAGACTTTCAATAGCCCCCCAATGCCAACTGGTACCCATATTCTTCACAATGTACAGGAAACTGCAGCCTTGCTTTTATCCTAGAGACATTTTCTGTGGAGAAAAGGTATCTGAAACAAAACCCAGGAAGTTCTTTGATAGCTTTTCCAATATACTACATCCAGCTGCTGGGAATCCCTTAGTAGATCATAAAAAGACTGGAGACTGATTTTCTTGTTTCAAAAATGACAGCAACTGTAAGATTTCTCAGAGTGGACCAGGGGTCTCTGGTTTCAGAATCACTTGGAGTGAATATTTTTCACAGAGGGTTTTGACTGTCAAACTATCGATCTGACTCTGCAGTAGGGGGCTGCACATCTGCGAACTACTAGCGCTCCACTGATTTCTGACTCCCTCCATGTGTGTGTTCAATGCAACCACTTAAACTGTAAGGGACACACAAAGGAGTCCATGACACAACTGCTTAGCTCTGCCAGAAGTGTCTCATGTTGGATAAAATCAAAGTGGAGGATCTTACAATTAACCTCAAAAAGTTATTAAAATCTATAAACAACTTTCTTTCCACTCATGCATGTATCTCTTCTTATTTCTTTTCTATGACAAATAGATGAATAAATCTTACATAGCAAGGACATTTTCATTTCAAGAGGTCATATTTTATTCAAATACACTGGGCATGGTTTGGTTGGCATTTAAAAATAGTGTCAGCGGGAAAGCATATAAGACTGAGTAATGATGGCATTAAAACGAAATTCTCCTATGGAGAAACTGGATTACATGATTAGACAATTCTGATTATTCATAATAATAATCTATAGGGTAAAAGGCAAAAGAACAAAATTTCGATTATCTGGCTGCCTTTATACTGACCATAAAATTTTAAAAACAGCCATTCCCTCTCCGCAGACATTTCTGGGCTTCCTTCAGAGCCGAGCAGGTAGGAATACCAATATATCTCAAAGAACTTTACCTCAAATGCAATTCAAAAGGAGAGTACAGTTAACAGCAGGGTTTTTAAATAGGAAGTAACTTCATGTGAGATGATCTAATAAGGATACCACGTATTTCTAAAAGAAACATACACCTTGAAACATTTCCAGTGACCTCGTTCAAAAAAACAAAATGCTATCACGACATCAACGATTTGCGTCAATGAGATTTCATTGTGGAGCTGTTAAGATACTGAGAAGAAATGATTCATATGGGCCTGTCATCGTGTGAGTTTCGGTTATCTAAATATCTGCTGCATGTAAATGCCCACTTTGGCTTCTTTGAACAGTGTTTAATATTACTGATGATTGCTGCCTTATTTTATTGTTATCAAATGCACTTCCTCTCACTAAATCGAAAGCTCCCAAGTGAATAAACGGATCTTTGAAAATCTTCCAAAAACCACAGTCTAACAAGTACAATATATAGATAAACTCTCACTCAGATGAAAAGACCAGTGAGCTATCCAAAGCTTGTCAAAATGTGACTTGTAAAGCTCATGCTACTATAAAAATACAAAATGCTTTTGGTATTAATAATCTAAATTCTTTATGTATATGATACTTGCGCATGTAGAGAAGCTTACCAGCATGATAGTGCCAGCGTATTTTCATTTAAAAGCAGAAACCGTGACTACACTGCCTCTGGCTGCTTTCCTTCATTGACTCTTACTGGCTGCTTCACACCACATGATCCACACCTCCTGTGAAAAAGGTGGGCCCCGCCTGCCACAGCTTTGTGTTCTATTATAGGAAATTAATGAAAGAAAGCAAACAATGTGCATGATATTAAAAAAAATTTAAGCCATTCTGGCATAAACAAGAAACTATAATAAAAAAATAAAGCTACAAGAGACCCCTACTTTACCTAGCACAATTAGGAAGAGACCCCAAGAACATGTGATATTTAATTGAGATGATGAGACCATAGTCCTGTGAAGAAATGAAGAGAGAGAGAAAGAACTTGGCAACTTCCCTGGGGAAGTATTTAACTTCTAATTTTCCTGAAGAGAGAGAGGGAGAGACAGAGAGACAGAGAGACAGAGAGAGACAGAGAGAGAGAGACAGAGAGAGAGAGAGAGAGAGGAACTAAGCAAATATGCAGAAACCTGGTCATTGGACACATAGAATGGCAAAAAAAAATATTTTTTAAAGGTTGATGGAGAGTTTTAAGGAACAAACTGCTTGTACATTTTTAAATATTTACATAGAATAAGAACCATTTCAGCAAAAGATTTTCTACTCTTTCATTAAAGTGCAAAGAGGCCAGAGTTCGCTTTCACTACCACTGCAGTCCCCTCTCCTCTCTGTAATCCCTGTGCCCTTCAGTGAACCTGTCCTTGACTCTTCTGGAGCTCAGCCACGTGCCCAAAGGCACACTGAAAGCCTCTTCACCATTGCTTCAGCAGCGCATTCTTAAATATTCATCAACTTCACTTTTTATTTCTTCCGAGTTATACCTACTTCTACCATTTCTTCCTATTTCTGTCCATTTTCATGATGTTTCCCATAATGCACACATTTTTGCTGTGTTGTATTTTGTTTATTTACTCTGTTTTCACTACCAGACTACAAGCTCAACCAACTCAATAAAAAAAAGAAAAGAAATATATGTATCGTTAATTTGTTCTGCAAATCAGTAGGACTTACTCTCTTTGTGTATTGTTTTTTTTTCCTCTTTGTGTATTGTCACAAATTACAGCATACAAGTATGCTTGCTCCTGCAAGTATTTTTGGAGATTTTGTTGTTGTTAATTTTCATAGTCATAATTCTACATAATTCTGACCAAAAATTGGAAAATGATTTGCACATACAAATAAGCTATGTTTATCTACTCATAACAAATTATCATATGAATATGGTGGCCTAAAGAAGGACAGCCAGCCAGATGTGGTGGCACATATATGTGATCCCAGCATGCTGGAAGGCTGAACCAGGATAGAGAATTCAAACCCAGCCAGTTGGTGCTGGGGATATAGCACAGTGGCATAAGTACCTGCCTGGCAAGCGTGAGGTCATGAGTTTCAGCGCTGGTGCCAAAAACAAATTTCAAACCCAGCCTGTTCAACTTACCAAGATTTATCTCAAAATAAAAAGTAAGAAGGGCAGGGGATGTAGCTCAGTACAGGCATACACACACACACACACACACACACACACACACACACACACACGACAGTGACTTCCTATACAGATACCTTCAGATGCAATGATGAATAAAAACTTAA
>RJWT010031391.1:0-14387 GCA_004365215.1 Cuniculus paca | reverse complement strand
GCGTGTTGGGGAGGGGGGAGGTGCATGCAAATATAATGCTATGGCAATTGTAAACTGAGATGAGAAATAGTGTGGCCAGACTTGTTAAGGACCTGCTAAGGAAATGACTGAATTTATACACGAATTATCTGTGTCTCCACGATGAGGTATCTTCAAGCGGGAGTAATCCCGGCTTCCTTCCCTTCCCTGCCGGAAGCACAGGGAAGAGAACTTGTCCATGAAGGCCTTGTAGCTTCTCTAGGCTTCACCTCCAATCGTTGCCTTGTTTTCCAAACCAGATTGCTTTCCACGCCTGGAAGAATTTCTGGGGGATTCCTGGAAGGCTGTGAAAATCAAGAGGGCATGAGTGAATTTATTTAAAAAACACCATTGACCAAGGGGCTCACTGTTAGGCCAGCATCACCCCAGGAATGTCGCAGCACTGATCCCCCAAGAACCTTAGCATCCAGCAACTGCTACTCACACCACTTAGAGCTGACAAACTCTAGTCACTGGTACGCGGTAGAGCCAGGATTTGAACGTGCAATGCCCAGCGTTAGCACCCTAAAATCTACCAAGTCATTGCTCATGAACACAAGGGCAGAGGTATCCCTTTGTGCAGCCTGTGAGCACCGGAAATAGTTTGCTTGTTGCCATTACAGGCAGGGGATCTTTCTGTGAGTGCCAGAACAGCTCCTGAAAAACTGCTGGTGCAGATATCAATGTACGCTAGAGACACGGATGGTCACCTCTGCTCCTTCATGTCTTTCTGTATGAGGCTGGTGCCCTCTACCCTTCCCCAGTCTTCAGTAGACTCTAGCTTCTACACTGCACATTGTCAGGACCTTGGGGTGTTTTCTTAGTAAAAGCTCCCCAATCTTTAGAGCCCATTGAGATGGTCCCAGTGAGCTTCTTGGGTGTTTGCTTTGGCAGCACGCGTAGCAGTGAGCTGCTTGAGAAGCAGTATCCAAAGTGAGCCCCACTGCCAGAAATCTGGAGTCCCAGCCCCAGGAATCCAGAGTCCCACTACCAGCAATTCAGATCATGCGGATCTAGGGAAGACCCAAGAGCTCATATTTTATACAACTCATCCCCTCTTTCCATATCCAGGTGACTCTGCCGGGGGTGCCTAAGAGCCAGACTTCCAGGGAAGCTGTTCTCCAGATTGTCCAGCTGTCTCTCTTAGGAACCCTCCTCACTGCACCCAAAGCATCTCTCAAGAAGGAGGCTGTGATTCTGCCTCCGAGGTCACTAGTGGCTAAGCAGCAGCCAGGCTGGACCCTAAGGAAGTGGGGCCAATCTATGTCTCCCAAATCCAAGCTGCTACCACAGGCAGGGTTTCTTTCTGTATGGCTGGGAGAAGAGCAGACAAATGGTCATGTGAAGCCAGGCATCCCTCAAGGAATTTAAATGGGTCAGGAACTCTTAAAGAATTTAAATGAGCATGAAATAGGTATAGAGGGTTTTCTGGGCCAATATGCAAGCCAAATAGTAAATAACTATTTTCAGCACTGAGTTTGGTTGGCAAATTTGCATATACATGTGATGCTTTGCGTTTCTATTTTTACCATGTAAATCTGCAATCTGTGGAGAGAGCCTCGTGCCTCTGCGGAAAGCCAGGCTCAGGCTGGTAGCTGGAAAGAGCTGATTTTCAGTCTCTCTGGACCGGGAGTCCTGTATTTTAATGAGTCCAGCTAAGTGCCAAGAGATGGGCAGGAAGGAGTGGTGGCGCCCCGGCGGACGTGTGTCTAAGGTGGAGCCTTTGCAGTGCCCAGGAGACCTCACCGCCGGGAGCAGAGCATTCGTGCCTGAGAAATGGAAGTTTAAGAGGAAAGTGTGACATTTCGCTGTGACACTAGCCTTGCACAACTTCCCAACCTTTCTTAAAAAGCCATCTCCATTCTTGCGGAGCTATGATGCTTACCATGTCTTTGCGATTCTTAAGATCACTGTCAAAACGGGCTTTGGCCTGGACGAACCTCTGCACAACCAGAAATACTTCCGCCCTTTCTGTGGAGTCCTTTTATTTTAGAAGTCAATAATGAGCTAGATTTAAAATTTAGGATAAGGGAGTCTTATTGTTGTTCATTTTTACAGTACTGGAAATTGAACCCAGTGCCTTCCTACCAAACTACATCCTCCAAGCCCCCTTTCATATTTTTATTTCGAGATAGAGTTTCACTAAATCGCTGTATTGTTCCAGGAGGTCCTGGCACTTGCAATCCTCCTGCCTCAGCCTCCTATAGTGGTGAACTTTCACATATGTTGCGATGCCTGGTTGGGGTACTTTTCTTAATGCCTTAATTTATAGGCTCAGAACAGGGCTGCCTCTTGGGTGCTTTGTAATTGTCCTAAAGGTCCCCCTGGGGGAGACTTTACCAAGTAAAAGTGTGTCAGCCTTTGGATTCTTCTGCAATGCACTTCCTTCACCTTTTCGTGCTGCAAGAACAAATACAGGCAAAAGAAAAGAGCCAATCCTCCTTCATGCCAAATCCTTGTGTAAGGAAGGGAGCCCTACTTGGGCAGTGAGGAAGAGGGTGAGGGGGTTCACAATTGTTTACCTTCTGCTCACAAGCTCACAGATGCTGGAGGATCAACAGTATCCCACTAAATTACTACTTAATACCAGCAATGTCTAGCTCCGGCCTCCCACGCTTGTCATGAGATTAGCTCCATTAAAATATCTTGTAGTGCTGGAACACGCTGCGTGTACATTGCCGCACAAAGGACCTTTCGATCCACACACTACATTGGTGATTTGGGGAGGTGCATGATGATGGTGCTTAATGGCTGATGGGCAGAGGGAGCAGTGCTCCCCTCCACCCCAACCCCCACCCCCGGCCCTGTGCCGGGATGGGCACTTCCGGGTGAGGAGAGGGTCATGGGGGAGGGGGAATACAGTTGTGTTTCCCCAAGCCTCCAGAGGCACCATGAATGCTGGTGTGGCCTACCCTCTGTTCAGCTCTCACTTTCATTTTCAAATACTCCTTCTTTTGTCAGAACTAATCCTGAGTGGATCATGATTGCTGAGTAATTGGGTGAGGTGATACTCCCTTATTTGGACAATTTTCAGAAACTACCTAAGATTCTTGGGTCAGCTTCAAAGACTTGCAAATGTGTTTTTCAAGAGATATTTTAAAACACCTTTAAAAAGTATGTGCTTCCCTCTTCTCTTAGTAATTGGAAAAATATATGAATGAACTGAAGGAGATCTATAGAGAGTTTGGGGACTGTAAGTTAAACCTTTGGAGTCTTTTTAAAATATAAACATGCCTACAGTACTATAGAATAAAGAGAAATTTTTACCAATTTTAAAGAGTTCTTAAAATGAATAAATTGCAAACTCTTGTGCAAAATGCAGCATCTTCGAAATGTACTTATTGGGAATAAGTGAGGAAGTTTCTTACATTTAATGTAACATGACATAGTTCTCTAGAAAGGCAGCTTCCTTGGCTCATTACTGAGTTAAAAAGAGTAGCTCATTCATATCTTACACAAACCCCATCTGTTCATCCATCCATCCAGTCATCCATCCATCCATCCACTTCATAGATAGAGGACATACACATTTCAACCCGTTACTGTTCTGATGACCAGGGATACAGAGGTAAATCAGAAACCTTCCCTATTAATAGTCTCCCCTCTTGGAGCTCAGGACCTGATACAATAGACCCTTGGGAGGTACAGACTTAGCATTTATGGTTTTGACATTTATGAGCGACCCAATGTTTTGTGACTTCATAATCTGTCGGGTTTTGCTGTTGCCTGGATTTGAAAGATCCCTCAATGAAACTAATGAGCAAGAAAAAAAAATTCATGAGTGACCCTAGCTGACAGCCCAGGGTACAACCTGAGACCAATTTTGTGGTTTTGCACCCATAATAATTCTTGTCAGGGAAAAATACTGCTCTATGTGGTACAACAGCACCCAAAGAAAGCCACCTGCCAATGCTACTTGTGGAACCAAAGATAAAGACACCTACTTAAAGTTTTGATGGGAAAGATTATCTGACAAACAGATACTGAGTCAGTTGAGAACTTGCACACAAGCTCCTTACTGATATCAAAGGTCTTCTTTGACTAAAGAGAGCCATTTACTCTGTGACCACAGCCTTTGGGGAAGTTATGACTTCGGAGACAATTATAAATATTTGGTGCCTGGGACTCCAAGTTTTCAAACCCTTTTCAGGTCAAGTATCCCATTCTTTGGCCAAATAATATTTGGCTTTTTCTTTGGGAGAAGGAGGGACACCAGTGTCCAAGTCTCAGTGGTCACCAGAGTTCGGCTGTCTTTCTGGTCTCAAAGTTGGAAATTAATCTCCCAAGCTCAATCAGCTTTGAAGTCCATGTATGAGGTGCTGCTATGGGTTTTTTTCCCCTTAGAAACCACCAAGCCTGGAGTTAGGCACAGACCTTCTGCTTCCTGGGCGGGACAGCGTCTTTCCTTTCCCAGATAGCCTTTCTGAACTCAGCAGCAGGATCTCTCACCCTTGACTGCCGGGAGATCTTTATCCCGGTATTCCAAGAGGTGACTGTTTGCTGTCTTCCTTGCTGTTTCCTTTTCACCGTGGGGCCCCAGACACCAGGACTCCTGTTGGTTTATCCCATAGCAAGGCATCCTGGGGCGAGGCTGCTGATTAGAAGCCTCAGAGTGGTCCTTGCAAGTCACAGACAGAAAAGCAAAGTGCTCCCAAAGTACACTGTGGGAGAATGTGTCTTTGGTGTAAGGGATTGCAGTAGATTTTCCTCAAAACAGATCTTGGAAGCATGAGCTTTCTCCATGTGCTGGAGATGGGATTTGATATGCAAACAAGCAATGCATAAAACTCTTATCCGTCTTGAGCACCTAAGTGCAAAAAGCAAGGGTCCGCTTAGTCACTATTAGTGCTCCACGACTTTCTTTTCATTTGCTGTACTGCTGACCTCTCTTATTAAATTCTATTTTCTAATCTCCCCAGGAGCTCCCTTTTATCATCCATGGTATCTCATCCGCCTCTTTGCTTTTGGCTTGAGTTTAGCATTTATCTAACACCCTTTGCTCATTACTCCTTCTCTTCTTCCCTTCAGGTATCTGGACTGCTGGGTAAACATATGTGCATTTTCTGGCCAACCTCCTCTCTTCCAAGTCTTTCCTCTGGTCACCTCTGGACAATCATTCACCCTCTAGTTCTTTTTCTCTCCCTCCACCTCACTGATCTTTTCTCTGTCGTTTCTCTTCTCTGTCTTCCTCCTTTCTCAACCCTCTTTTCCTTTGCTTCTTCCCTGCATAGGCTGATCTGGGAGACACACGCCACTCTCACCATGGCCAAGATGGTAACGGTTGGACTGGTACAAGGGTGGTCACAGTGTGGTCCCCAGGAAGTAGAGTGAGAGGTAGTTCTCATGTCAGTAGAGTAGTCTAAGGAGTGAGAGACTGGCTGGAGCAGGGGACAAAGGGGACACAGGTGGCCCTGGTTGGCATTGAGTCTCAGCTTGTCCCCACAGGAGCTCTGGAGTGTGATGGACACACAAAGTCCTAAGGCAAGAGGGCCATGACCTCTTGATTCTCCTAGGCTAAGAGGTGACTGCAGGAGGCAGACCTTCCTGCAGGACCTTCCACGGAAAAGGTCATAACTCCAGGCATTTTTACATGAGGTGGCTTCAGTGGCTGAGGTCCTTTCTCAAGACATGCGGCTGAGACCCCAGGAGATGGGTACAGAAGAGATCAGCGCAACAGCTGGTAAACAGCCTCTGAGTCCTGTGCCAGTAACTCAACCGCACACCCTGGGAAATCCTCCTCCAAAATCAAGTTCTGTATCTTCCCCCAGAATCCACCAGCCTTCCCTCAAAAACCAGCTTCATTCACAAGATTTGAGAATGGCTCTTTCTTCTCTAAGTTTAGCCCCATTGTGTCTATTTTCATTATTTACCCCTACTGTAAACATCTACCCATCCCAGCTGCATTGCAAATCCTAAAGGTATTTGTGGGCTGCCTCAGGAACCTTAATGCTATTTCTATCAATCACATTCAAAGCTCATTTGTTGGATAGGGACTTCCTGTGCATCATTTCTGTTTCTCTGTGTCACAAGCATTTATCTGAGGATTCACATTAGTGTGGTGCGTTATTACTCATACATCTGCCTCACTTAATCTTGCTCACACTGTGCCCACTGCCTCTTCTCCCCGGACCCATCTTCACCATCACACCCCTGTTGAGTGCTACCCCTTAGGGGCCTCTTTTAGCTCTGACCTGGTCCTATCCTTCCCGATGGGGTAAGGAGCGCCTGGGGCCACAGATACATGCCCACCCTCAGCCACCTGCTGGACTTTACTTTGGGTCACTAGAAACCTGGAACTCCCCTGTGTCACCCCTTCCCTCCATCATCCCCCAGAGAAGAGGCCATGGGCACTGTGTACCCCCTGGACTGATGGGTGGCTGTGAATTATTGTCAGCCCATTTGCAGAAAGTCATACACAGAGCTGGACTTTCAGACTGGCAATGGACAGGTGTCCTGTACTCAAAGGTGTCCCCTCAAATTCACATCTACCTGGGAACTCAAAATGTGGCCTTATTGGGAACTGAATCTTTGCAGATGTACTTAGCTAAGCTAAAATGTGATCAGACTGGGCAGGGGGTGCTCACCAAATCCAATGATTGGGAGTCTTCTAAGAACAAAGACACAGGTACAAGGGGAGAAGACAGAGGCAGAAGCCATGAGACACCAAGCAAAGTATGCCAAGGACTGTCAGCTACCACTGTGAGTGCTCTGGAAGAGGCAAGGAAGGTGTCTCCGTGGAGCTTCGGGGCAGTTTAACCTTCTAGACATCGCGATTTCAACCTCCAGCCTCCAGGACTGAGAGAGGACACATTTCTATGGGCGTAAGCCACCTGCTTGGTGGCATCTTGTTGGGCAGCCCTGGGAAACTGGTGGAACAGGGACACGGGAGACCCCTCTCGGCAGGACAGGTTTAGCTGAGGATCCACCCCCAGCTGCCCTCTGCTTCCAGATTTTCTTGCAGAACTCTGGAGATTTTAAAACTTTAGATCAATGCACTTGTAAAACACACTGGCCACGATTTTAGAAACCAGTTTCTTGCTTTGATTTACAACTTTTACAAACCGAGACTTGGGCTGTTCTTGGCCTGGTCCCCACCCATGCTGGGGCGAGCTGCGGAGACCTTTCTCCCCCGGCATTTATGCAGACTGCGGTTGATTGGCAAAGTCTCACACAGGCAGGGACCTCTGCTGTGCACACAGGCAACCAGGGTAACCTTTTCTGAGCCTCTTACATGTAAGTTTTTCCCCGCCTGATGAGGGCTGAAGATCGCTTTGGGTTAGTAGGGCAGCTTATCACACTACTGGTCTTCCTGTCACTTTGTCGATTGGCGGCCTCAGATCCTCAGAAGGGCCTCAAGGCTGTCGAGTGGTAACAGGGGCATAGAAACCACACTTCGGGCAAAGTTACAAGAGCACCCAGTTGCTCCAAATCGTGTCCCGGGGAAGCCCCATGCGATTTGTAACATTTTCCAGCTAGTGTGACTTAGATCATTCTTGCATGGAGAGCAAGCCGGGAGCCCCCTGCCATCCAGGGCTCTGCCAAAGCCCTCTCCAAACGGAGCCCCATCCTCCCAGGGACTCTGGGGATTAAGAGGCCCACAGCAGCCCTGTGTGGGGCAGCGAGGGTGAGGAAAGGGATGAGCCTGGTCCTTGCCTCCAGAGACTCGCAGCTTCGTGCATCAGGGCTGAGCCACCCGGGGAGGTCAGAGCTCAGATGTCACTCTCTCTTGCCTCCTCGCCCTGTGGCCCAGGATCCACCAGCAGCAGACACCTGTTTTCCCCTGGTCCATTTCTGCCTCTGGCCCTCACGCCTGGCCCTGATCCCCTTAGCTGGTAGCAAGGTGGTTCCCAGCGTGTGTGCTCATAGAAGAGCCAGGGATCAGGGCGGGCATCCGAGCCTCCGACCTTTGTGCCCCCTGTGCAGAGATGGGGCCTACGCAGTGCTGGCCTCATCTCCCCCTCCCCCAGGTGGGTATTTCCGTCGCTCAGGAGGACCACAGGGCTCACAGTGATGCTGCTGGGATCCTGTGTGCACAGAGTGGGTGGGAGCGAGGAAAGTGGTGAGGAAACAGTCAGAGTCTCCCATTTCCTACCCACGAGACCCAGGAGAAGTCATTCGACCCCGCTGAGCCACTGGTTCCTGTCTGCATCATAAGATGCAAACACAGCCGGATGCAGCCTACAATCCCAGCACTCTGGGAGGCTGAGGCAGGAGGATCACCAGTTGCAGCCCAGTCTGGGTGACTTCATGACTTAGCAAGACCCTGTCTAAAAATTAAAATAATAATAATAATAATGATATAAAAAGGTTTCTGGGGATGTAGCTCAGCACAAATTTTTAAAAAGACATGAACACAGAGCTGTGCTGGGGGAGCTGGAGCGAGAACTGAATGATGATGCACGTTCAGAGTGCCCAGCGTCTGCCCCTGAAAGGAGGCATGCTCTACCCAGCCCGCATGTGCTTGGAGGCCAGAGCACAGGACCCACGTGGAACCTGCGCCTTGCTCTAGCTCATTGCTTTTTTGTGGCCCTTGCTCTGGTGTAAGACACACACCTGCTTCTTTCTTTTCTTTCTTTTTTTTTTTAGTAAGGGGATTGAACACAGTGCCACATTCCCAATCCTTTTCCCCTTCTTTTTTGTTTTAAGACACAGTCTCACTATGTTGTGAAATTGCCCAGGGTGGGCTCAAGCGTGAGATCCTCCTGTCTCAGCACCCCAGAGTGTCCTGCTTCCAATCAGTACATCCTGCCTTCACCCAAGACCCAGGGCAAGGCCAGGTGGCAGAGTCTCAAGGTGGCAGGCAGGAAGGCAGGGAGCCACCTCCTGTCCCCCTGGCAGGGTGGGTCCTCATCTGGGTATTGCATGGGCTTCCTGACTATGCATGTCACATTGTGAGCTCGGTTTCTGAAACTGTGAGTCTGTCCTACCCACAAAACCCCGAAGCCACCACTTGCTAGGCTCCAAACAGCCCTTGTGCTTTCAGACATGGAAAAAGCACACTTCACGCTGCCAATTCACTTCCAAAAGCTCAGCTCGAAAGTCAAGGGCCTCTCAGTTCTGAACACAAGAGAGAAAAATGGTGCTTAGGCTCGGGAATGAATTGATGGGGAAGAGCAAGTCAGAGGATTTCAGGAAGAGGGAAAATAAAAATCTCGAAAGGAGATTTTGTCTGTTTCTTTTTCCTCTCTCCCAGCAAGGCGGCAGGATTTGACTTCCTGAAGGAAGAATGCATTGATTTTCAGGCCTGCAGTTTTTATGCACAGTATTTATTTTCATTCAAGGAGCAGGAGAGTTGAGAACTTGCAACTCAAGATTGCTAAAGATTCACTTTCTCCTCCTCAAAAGGCCACTTCAGACCTGTCCCGTCCCCACACTGCACAGTCCTCTACTTCCCACCACAGTCTTCACTCTTACAGTGGGAAGGGATCTAAACACCCCTTCCTAGTCCTCATCAGCCTGCTGTGTCCGCCTGGGTTGAAAGGAAAGGCAATTCTCATTCCATGCTGCAGCTTTCTGATGTTCGCCCAGACCTCTTCCACAATCACCAAGGAAAATGCAGGCTTCCAGGCTGCTCTCCCTGAGGTTTCACTTCAGGATGCTGAACCTGCATTCTTAACAAATACCCCTCCACTCCGAAATGTTCCATTCCCCAGACCACAAAAGCAGAGTCTCCTAACGGCCAGAGTGAGAGGGTGTTCCATCTAGCCTACCTCTAAGTTGTTCAGTCGAGTGATTGTCATTTGTGTACACATAAGCTTTATTAAAAAAAAAAAAAGCTCTAATTTTATAGACGGAGAAATCACAGTCCAGAGGTGTTAGAAAACATGGTAAAGAGGGAGAAACTTTACTAGGGTCTGCACAATTTCTAAAGTTCATCTCCCCTGGCAGGGGAAAAAAAAGTGCTTCTCTTCTCCATCAGTAGATCCTGTAGTAATAGGACTCATCTCAGAGGGTTAAATAAGACCATTTTAGGCAGAGTCATATGAAATTGCTGATGTCCAACCATTTGTAAACTATAAAAACAGGAGTTTCATTTAGGTTAACCTCATAATTGTTATGTGATTGCTATGGTGCCCGGAACCAAGGCATCACTCAGGCAAGCATCAAGCATGATGGGGGGCTGCTGTAGGTAGAACTGCATCCCCCTCTAATAACATATTGACCTTCTAGCTCCTGGTACCTGTGTATGGTTCCTCATTTGAAAATAAAATCTTCGCAGATGTAGTCTGGTTCAGATGATTGATGTGCTTACAAAGAAAAAGATGTAGACACATCTTTTGATCATCTGTTGAAATCTCAGGGAGGTGGAGAGGGAAATGCCAGAGAAGGCAGAGGCAGACACTGGAGGGATGCAGCCACAAGCCAAGGGAGTCAAGGATAGCTGGCTGCCACCATGAGCTGGAAGAGGCAAAGAAAGGCCCCAGGAGTCTTCAGAGATTGAGTACATAGCCTGCCAACACCTTGAATTCAGACTTTTGGGCTCCGGAAGTGTTAGAATAAATTCTTACTGTTTCAACTCACCCGGTTTTGTGCTCATTTGTTGAGGAAACTAACATGGAAGCTTTATCCTTCTCATCCTCATGGTCACCACCATCACCACCACAAGGCCCCTTATCTTGTAGAGAAACAAACATGGCGCCCACAGTCAGAGCACCAGCAGCGCCCGGTGCTGGCATTGGTGGGCAAGACCAGATCTGCCCTGTTCTGCCCATGTCCTCTATTGTGGATATACCCAACAGACTGGTTTGGTTTCCATCCAAATTTTTTAAAAGATTCTTTTATGGTGTACACACATTTGTGCTCTTTGATGCTTTCCCAAGCTCCCTCTGGTTTGTGTAATGGAGACCTCTCCCCAGGGAAATATTTCAAGAGACAGAAAGACGGAAAAATGGTGGCCACAGAATGCTGGGTAAACATTAGCTCCTTTCATAACCTTCCTTTCCTGGATGACAAATCTGTGGTGGGCCCCCAAATCCCAAGGAGGCCTGCTTCAAGCATTTATTTGGATCAGCCCGAAGGGTCAAGGACCTGCTATATAAAAAGTCCCTAAATGCACACTGTTACGATTGGACTTGCTGTAGGCTGGGACAAAAATCTCAAAGTCTGTGGCTTTTCTCAAACTTATTTTTCCATCAGTACCAGGTTTCCAATGCCCTGTGTTTCAGTTTTTTGCCGAATATAACTTCACCATGATTCCTCTCTTACCTCTCCCCTCCTCAAAGATGGAAGTGAAAAATCATGATGCAAAAATCTACTGGTTCATAGACCGTATTTTCTAAGTGAAAGAGCAGACAATGGGATCGAATATTTAAAGCCTGGATTATCTAAGACAGTGAACTTGGGAAGGTACAATCTGGACTCTGTCTCTGAGTTTAGATCCCATTTCCTGGTTAAGCCTGTGAGTTTGGGTAAATCATTTAACCACCTTTGTCTCCATTTACTCATGTTCATGAAGTCAATGCCATTAAATAATTTTCCTTTATAGTTGGGAGTATCCAATGAATAATGAACAGAGAGAGTTTAGCACAGCGATTATCTTGTAAGTTTTCAATACATATTAACTATGACTATTATTTTTTATCTGTAAAGATGAATATTTTTCTGTTGCCAGTTTCATATGTCAGAAATGGGACAAAACATATATCTCAGGGTTACTACCTGTGCAGTAGGCATTACTTTGTAGCTCAGAGACTTTAGGCAACATAGCCAAGGTCATATAGCTATTAATCTCCTGTACTCGAATTTAAACCAGACAGAATCCCAAAATCCTTATTCTTTCTTCTAAAATAAGTTGGCCAGTTGAAAATATTTTGTCTCATAATGAAGTCCCTCATCTGAAGATGACCCTTTGTACTGAGCCTTACAAGGGTATGGTGGCCTGATTGCCTGATTGGACAAGTGAGTGCTGGTGGCTTGGAGGAAGTTCCTAACGGCATGAGCTCTATTTCCCTGGGTTTCAGAACTGACATGAGGGCGAATTACGGATCACAGTGACTGCCAGCCTACAGCAGTGTCATTTTCTGTCCTCCACAATGGGGCTTCTAACTTGGACTGGTGGCTCTGAAATTTATGTGCTGTCAATGGCTTCTGAAAGTATTGCCTAAGACTGATGGGCATTTGGGTTTTCTGCAAAACTTGGGCAGACTCCTGGGTCTCTCCTACATTTGCTGAGATGGACCCCAGCTGGTAAGTCAGATAGTTACCTTCTAAACTAGTGTCTCAGTGACCATGTTTGTGAATCTATGAATCGAAGATACAGCTGCTACTTTACTGTTTCTCCTTGGAGGAGAAAGAAAATAAGATTTTCTGAAATAAAAACTAGATGCTGAAGTACTTGAAATCCATCTGGAGCCTACAGACATCCAGATAAGAAAAACCAAACACTGGACCGTCCGAGATGATCACATCCTAATCCCCACAACCTGTAGCTATGTTATGTTACCTGGCAAGGGGGAAGGAAGGTTGACACTAGAATCAAGGTTGCTCATCACTGCCCTTAAAATAGTGAGAAGAGCCTGGATTATCTGGAATGACCCAATGTAATTGCAAGTGTTGTTTATTGTGGAAGAAGCAGTTCAGAGTGACAGTGTGACAGATGCTGACTGTGAATATGGAGGAAGGGGTCTCCAACTGAGAAATGGGAGCAAAGCCCTGGGAACTGGGGAAGGCAAAGAAATAGGTTCTCACTGCCTTGGTCCATTCTATTATAACCGGATATCAGAGGCCAGGAGACTTATGAAAGTACAGAGCTTTCATTCTTACCGTTCTAGAGGCCGGGAATTCCAAGGTTGAGGAGTCTGAATCTGACAGGGGCTTTCTTTTCCACCAACCCATGGTAGAAGGCTAAAAAAGCCAAGAGAAACTAGGAGCTGGACTCTCATTCATAGCAAATAACTCTTGCCATAACTAACCCAGTCTTGTGCCAGCAGCATTGGTCCATCCGTGAGAACAAGGCCCTCATGATCTAATTACGCCTATTAGGCCCACTCCCAACGCTGCTGCATTGGAAATTAAGTTTCCTACACATGAAATTGGGGGAACACATTCAAACCGTGGAACCCCCTACAGTCTCCATGAGAAGCATAACCCTACCGACACACTGAGTTTAGCCCGGCAAGCCCCGGAGTGGGCTCTCGCTTGTAGAAATGTAAACACGTTTGTGTAGTTTTGAGCCGCCAAGTTTGCAGTTCTTCGTTACAGCACCGAAAGAACTTACCACACCGGGGTGGAATAGACAGTGGATTTTGAATAACCTTTCTGAGTCATAGTCTTTCTTTTCCCAGCACTGTCTGAGCTCAGAGCTGGGATAAACCCTTGACCTCTGCAGAAACCAATGGGTATATTGTGTCCAGTTAGGGCCAGAGGTGGACCCCAGGGAGCTGGGAGAAGAGAGCGGGGAGTAGAGCTCAGTTCTGTTTTTCCCGAGGGTCCGATGAAACATACCTTAAGGGCCCTGCAAACCAAGAACACCACAAAAGAAAACAAAAACCGAACCGCAGCAGTTTCACAACACTGGACTACTGACAACGCCCAAGAGCGCTGTTTTGATTTTGACGCTCTGCTTACACTTGTATCTTATCATTTAGGACCTTGAGTTACTGTGGATTACATGAAATTCAGAAGACAAGGGAGGAGCAGAATACTTAGGTCTAAGTTTAGGGCCTCTGATTAGACTGTGGCCAGGACCATTCCACTACTTTCCCATTGTCAAGAGCTGGTGAATAAATGCCAAGAGCCAAGGAAATGGGTCAAGGTGGAGGGTGGCAGGTGAAGACTCGGGATGTGGTAAAAATGATCTTTGGGGGCTGCTGTCTTTGTGGAGTTGTGGGAGGGAGTTTGTCAAGGCGTTAAAGGAACGTGATGTGAATGAATGAGTGCGTGACTGGCTTGAACTCAGAGCAGTGGGTCTTGCTGTGTGCTGGGGTCTTCCCTGAAGGCTACAAGCCATCCCTAGTCTACCCCAAACCTCAGGAAGTTCAGAGATGGGTGTGGGCGTGTGATTAGGAATGAAAGTCGCCCCACTTCAGTTGTGGTCTTGCTTGTAGCAGGTCGGGGCACAGAGCTGAAGATCCGCCCCCCCCCGCTACCCTCTGGAGGGGTGCTTGGCAGTGGAGACGCCCACCAGGGCCTCAGGGAGCCAGCTGGCTGCTGGGAGCCTGCGATGCTCCCATCCCAGTCTGTTGCTCTTGGGCCAGAACTCAAGGGGGCTTAGGTTTCTGCACTTTTCACGTGGCGGCTTTCAAAATCGGGGCCCACTTGAAGTGGTTTGGGTTTGTCTCCTCACTGCCTGGGGGATGCCATAGAGAAACACCTTCAAACACAGACTGCTCCGCTCAATGCCCCTGTCCAGAGTGCATTCCCAGGAGTCC
>RJWT010031390.1:0-14387 GCA_004365215.1 Cuniculus paca | reverse complement strand
CCAACATGGCTTCTTCTCTATTCAGCCATGTTGAATCTCCATCACATACCATTTTTGATGATGTAAATATTAGCAGTTATTTTACATTATTATATTTGTTGGTCTTATAAAAAACACTTTATTTTTTAAATACCAGAAATTTTCTTTCTTATTTTTATTTTTTATTTTAAAACACCAAAATTAAAAAAAAATTTTCATATCTTTCTTTCCAATTTAACCATTTTAGCCTTGGTTAGAACCTTTAGTGAAATTAGAAATAGTAGGGATTATTTCTAACTTGAATTAGGATTATCTAAAGGCTATATTTAGAAAGGCACTGTTGGTTCAGTAAAAAGACTGTATTTAATAGGTATTCTTTAAATAGATTCTTTTTTATAAAGAAACGCTATCTAGTTTGAAAAGAACTATTAGCATGAATGTAAGCTACATTTTTTCTGCACAAATTGTGCTTACCATATTGGTTCTATCCTCCACTCCACTAATGTGAGCAACTTGGGCAAGTTTTCTGCTGCTATACCAATATTGCATTTCTGTGATAAATTCTACTTGTTTATGTTGTAGTTTTTAAAAATACCACTGCATTTGCATTCCTTTTCAGTGAGATTTTTAAAAATATTCATGAAACTGCACTCCATTTTTACTTTCCTTATTTGTTATTTATATTACATTTACCTCAAAATAATTTGCATTATTTTCTTTTGCTATGTTCTCTGAATAACTTTCTTTCATGCTTTTTTACAGGTCACCTTTAAGATTTTCTAAGTTTATAATTTAAAAAAAAAAACAAGGAAAGAATAGAATATAAATGTATTTCCTTCAAAAGTTACTGATTTAAATTTTAGTAAACATTTTTTCCTTGAGATGACTCTAGTAAGGTATTTTCTTCAGATCACTGACTCATCTAAATTTTGGTGCACTGCTTTATACAACATTTTCTCATTTTAATGTATCTCTCCACTCATTAAAGTTATGCAACAAATAATTCTCAGTATAGTTTATCTGTGTATTTACTGACTAATACTGATCTTTTTTGCTTATTCTATTTAGAAGATGGTCTATTTCTTAATCCTCTTTGAAGAAGTTTGCACATACATTTAACTGCATGTTTTGCAGATAAAGTGTACAGTATTTATTCAGCATTCCTAACCTTCTACCAGACAAGGACCTTAGCATGTTTGAACTTTTCTTCCTCTCTTATTTCTTCCTAGTATTTTATTATCCCCAGTATTTTATTATCAGTATTCAACTATAATAAGATCTTAAAAATTATTTTTTGCTTCATCTGTAGGATTCCATATATATCCAAACCCTTCTGTTTACTTGCTTTTTGCTGAAATTTGCTGCTTGCAGTACTTTTCATAAGTACCCATCTACTATAAATTCTATTAATCTTACATGTCAGAGTATCTTTATTTTGTGCTCTTGTTGAAATGATACTGTGGCTGAGTACAAAAGGAGGTTGATGTTTTTTCCCCTCAGTAATCTTAGAGCTACTTCTCCATATGTGAATAATTTCTATTTGTGCATAGGCATTCATTTTACTCATTAGTTTAACTATTTCTCTCTATTCAGGTGAAGATTTAAAGAATATATGTTTTAAAATTAACTTGGAATGGTTAACCTAATTTAATATCTTTTTCATTCTGAAAACTCTTAGTTTTCACCCACTGTCTTTTTCAATATTGTTATGACCTACTTCCTTCATTTTTTTGTTAGCCAGAATTTAATTTATGCTGGAGTTTCATAACAAGTGCTGACCATAGTCCTAAAAGATACAATCCTGAACAACATTCCAAATGTCTAAATCCCAAAATGTCAAAATCCTCAAGTCTAAAATCCCTCACATTACAAGCCTATTATATTAAAGTCACAAATGTTGAAATCCTGAAGAACAAAAATCATGAAAACTTCCATTTCCATTAAAAAATAAAAGGGTATGTAAAAGACAGGCAAGGAACCGGTCAAGTCATAAGACAAAGATAAAAATTTCCATTTAAAAGTATATAGTTTGTATTGACATTCCTTCCAGATCTTGATATTCTAGGATCTCTTAATGAATGGAAGTTGTATTTGGCTGAAGAAGTCAGTTAGCCACTACCTTGTTCAAAATGATTATGATCACCCTAGGGTTAGAAGTCACATAGACAACAGTGTCCAGTTTGAGCACCAGTAGTTTTTCCACCAAATCTGTCATCTGTGAGTGAATATGGAATGGGTCTCCAAGTGCCGAGAACAACACAGAAAAGGCACAGAGAATGGAAAAACTTAACAAGGAGGCTCATGTCAGTTCTTGTTAAAGAACTGTGAAAAGAGCAAGCACCATATAGAAAATGAACGTGACGGTTTTCTCTGAGTAGAGCCATACCCTAAAAGAAAGAAAGAAAAAAAGAAAAAAAAAAAACTTACTCATCGCAAAGACTTCAAAGCACATTTAATGATCATGAAAGTCAGTGGCTTTTATTACTTCTCTGCATTACCCAGGATCTCTCCCTGTAGTACACTTTCACATGTTGAATTTCTTTTTAGTTTTTGTATTCTATCTATTTTAAATTGTCAACATTATTTTTGTGACTCACTATTCTACATATTTCATCTTTGGGTCATTTCCAATACTAGAGGTATAAACTGTGCAGACTTAGAATTCTAGTGTGTTTTATACCTTTTTTCCTCACCAATCTGATTCCTCAAAAATGTACTATTATGATGTTGATTCTGTGCACAAGAATTGTGAGTATGCATCAAAACATTGAAACTTTTTCAATAAAGTCAGAGATGTATTTTTATTTGTCTGCATGTACAGAAGATAAAGTTTCTTGAGCTTTCAGCTTTTTGGGCCACTGTACATGTGGTGGTGCCCTGTTGTGGTTTCTGGTAAATCTTATTAAAATGGTTAGGCTATGCATCACAGAATTTCAGATGACTGCAGTCATGAAGCTGTTGCACACAATTACCACTCAAGGTGATGTGTCTATATATTTCACTTTTTGACCTATTTTTTATGAGCTCAGTTCATCTGCTTATACCTGCTCTTCTTATGAAACTGTTATTAGTAACTATGCTTGCAAAATCATGAATGTTATTACTCTTTTATTGTATAAAATGACCTATGAAGTATACTACTTTGTTTTTATTTTTATCAAATAAATATTTAAATGTAAATTGCCTTTTAAAGGATCTAAAAAAATTCTTGTCAAATTATATTTTGAGATTCTGATCTTTCAGAAATTTAAACTTTAGGATTTTGACATTTTGGGATTTCAACATTTAAAAGTACAAATTCAGAATTGTGCCTTTTAGGATTATGCCCTAAACCTCTTTATAATACGATTTTTTAAACTGATCTTTATGTTCAAAAAAAAAAGTATTTATCCTTTTGGAGCATATTCTGGGTAAATACCATGCATGGTCACTCAATTCTCTAATTTTCTTTGGAATGAGAATATTTGGAGCTTAGTTTCTGGGCACATCTGTCTAGCAGTGCAGTCTCCTTCTTTCTCTGTCTTCTACCCTCTGTCTCTGATCTTGTCACACACGTGCATACACACTCACATAGAGTATTTCCTTCCCTTTCTAGAAATCATAGCTTATATATCTGCCCAATCCTGAGCCTATTGCAAGAAAATCCAAATCTGCTGCCCAGAGTTAATCCTGGGAGCAGAGAAAATCCACTCACAGTGGCAGCAGGCGCCTGTTCTGTGTCCTCCGTGCAAAGCTGGAGCAGTTTTTCCATACCTTCTTCACACACATGAGTACAAGTCACAATCCCAGGCACCACAGCCCACATTAAGTTAATCGACCTTATCTGTCACTCACATAGCATTCATTTAACCACGGCACAGTACAGCTAGGAGCACAGTTAGGAGTGTGCCGCAGCAGACGGACGCTCCAGCATTTGGCCATGTGACCCATGCCACCATATTTCTGCTGCCCTTTATTGACAGTCTCAGTATGACTCTTTTCCCTCCCTTTTGGCTTCAAGGGATTGTATTCTACTGTGTAAGTGGAATACAAACTCACAACTGTGGAAATAACATATGTGGAAATGCAATGTTAAAGACACACACGGGACACTAGGCTTCTGCCCAGCTGGAGGTAAGTTAGAGAGCATTTAACAGAATGGTGCAATGTATTAATAATTCAAATAAAAATTGAATATCTCACCTCTTATGTTTGTTTTTAAAGTAGGGAATTCTCTCTCACAGTTCCCTCAGACTTGTAGATCATTCAAAAAATAAGACCAAGCATTGTCTCCTTTACATGTGAAGAATCTTACTTTCATATAGTCTAATGACATTGCTCTTATCCATGTTTTCTTAACAATTAGATAGTCCTTTCATTTCTAATCCTGATTTAATACTTAGGTAAGTATTAATATCCTAGTTTTTTTGAATGCTGTTAAAGTTCACCATTAGTCACACTCTAATAAGCTGGTCTTTTTCCAAAGAAGATCACCATTATTGTACTTTTCAATTATTTACATAACCATTATAAAATTCTTAGTGTGACCCAAGCATTGTTCTAGGAACTTTAAAATATTTACCAATTTAATTAAAGTAGGCTTTTTTAAAATTAAAGTAGCCTTTTTTTAAAAAAAGAGAATAAAACAAAGCAGATCAGAACAGAACAATGCAAGCAACACAGGACTTCAAAACAAGACAACAGGAAATCAACAGTGGCCACCATAATGTCTCTCATTTTCTTCGAAGTAGTTGTCCATACCTTCACATGCTAAAGTAGCCTTCTGATGTGGATGCTATTATTGTGCTTATTTTAGTCCTGAGCTAAAACAGACACACACCTAGTTAAGTGGCACTCTGATCCTAGAGATTGCGCTTTCAACCACAACACTTAAAAAGGCTATCAGAGGCTGGGGGCATAATTAAGTCATGGTAGAGCACTTCCCTAGCATGTGTGCAACCCTGAGTTCAATCTCTAGCGCTGTCCAGACATAAAATGTTCTATTTATTTTTTATTATATTTTCATTGAGCTACACCTAGGCACTATCTAATCTTTAGCTTAGGTGAGTTTTGCAATGGTCTACCAATAGTTTCGAAAGGATTAAGTGAAAGAAATATTCATGTTTTTCCTTTCTCAATTTTTAATACAATATATTAAATTAGATGAACACAAAAACATTCACTATCAAATCTTCACCATGAAATATGCAGGTCATGTGGGTGACACAAAAAAGCTAATCACATGGAACATGAGCTACCAGTACAACACCGTAATTGTCCCTTGCACTAGCAAAGGGCTAGTTCATTCCTGTCAATGTGAAAGACCATCCCCAAACTCGTGGTACAAAGAACTATGCCTAAAGTAACTCACAATACAGGGGAAGCTTGTCATATTTCATTTTGGACTTTCAATATTTATCTGTCTCATCATCTTAATTTTGAGTAACAGGGCTCATCCTGTCATCATTTGACAATCTAAAGTTCATTAAAGTTCTATTTATTATTTCAATGCATCTGGCATCCCTTAAACATCTGTGATGAGCAAAGATATATAATACTGCAGTTAAAGATTTAAAGGTTTACTAACTTTTCCATCTGTTTTTCTTTTTTAGTTGCATAGGCTATCCTTGAACTCACTAAGTAGCCCAGGCTGGCTTCAAACTCACATTTATCTCCTCTGAGTAGTTATAGCAGAATATCGCACAATGCTCAACGTTTGTACCATACCACAGTGTCAACATTACGGTTTGCATTTTGTGCTGCACTTTTGCATAGAGCAGCAGACTGTGAGAGGATGTATCACGGTGATAAACTGAAATGGCAGTCCCCAGTGGCCTTGACTTTCTTTCTGTGTATGTAACAGGCAGACGTCGTGATTAGACTTGACATCTTGAGTTTTGAACTCCAAGAGGAAAAGCCAAAGGACAGGAGGCAGTGATGTGGAAAGGAGAAATGGCGCTGGGGGAATACGGAAGCGGCAGAGCCTGTGTGGGATAAATTGGACTTGCTCCAGGAACTACTGTCAGGGCTTGGATCCAAGTGATCTGGCAACGTTCTTTTTCCCCTATCAAGACTGTTGCTGAATGAAAAGGAGACATAAATAATAGAGTGTATGCTATTATACTGATATTTCAGAGGTTTGCTTATTTTCTCTGTTTTAATGGTAATAATCAGGATTACTTAATTAGGAGTGTATGTTCTAGGTCAGAGTACTTATGGCAGGAGAAACTGAAATTCAGAAGTTTCACTCCATATTTTCATTTGTCCCTTACATAATTGCATGTAGTTCCTGATAGGATGCAGAGAAACAGAGAGAGAGACAGAGATAGAGACACAAAGAGACAAAGAGAGACAGAAACAGAGACAGAGAAAAAGAGGATTCAGAGAGAGAGAGAGAGAGAGAGAGGATCCAGGGTGTAAAACATTTCCAGAGTTGGACTAAGTCAAAAAGTTACAAAAATCAAAACATAATTACCTGTTAAGGTATGTTTAAAAATGTAATTTACATTTCATAATAAATACATGATTTTTAAATTGCATGTTAGAAGGCATGCAATTTGATATATACATATATCATGGGACCACATGACTTTATTAAGCATCTGTCATTTTTAATCATTAAAAAACAGCTGGGTTTATCTAATAGGAAAATTAACACAAAATATTGGAGATAAATTAGAGATTATCCACAAGAAATATATTTAATTGCTAGTTACCATTTGACAATTTAATTGCTGGAATCAAAAGTTATACATTAGCACTCATTTTGGCAAAAACAGTCATTTCTAGGTAAGTATTTATTTATGGTGAGTTGAATAGTCACCAATTCAGTCATCAGAACTAAAATCTTCAGAACCAAGGAAGTGAATGAAGCACTCCTTGGAAAAGATTTACCTATGCCATCAGCTTCCTATCACTCGTGCTTTTATTCTTATGTATGTTTTCACTAGCACATGCATATACTCTTTCTCGTGGTAGATATCTATATTTCATGCAATGATTGCATAATTTAACGTAATTTCACATAGTGCCTTTACAACCCTGACTATTCCATGCAAGCTTGGTGTGTACGTTAGTCACAGCATCACTGCTCATAGCTTCATCATCACCACATATTATACCTGTGCAGCAGCGCTCTGCCAGTGGAATGTGACCATGGCCACACAAATGGACTCTGATGTTAAAACTCAACAATGCTTAAGATCATATGATAGTTTAAGAAGGGGGTATAAAAGGAGCACATGTAGTTTTTCTTCCTGGGAATTTAGAGTAGGATAAATAATCTATTGATTTCTGAGAAGCTGTAACATAGACAGTCTAGATTCAACTTTTGAGCTAACAAGGGCTAACAAGATGATGTGTATAAGGGAGCTCCAGAAGAGTGTATCAGGTTATTAGAAAACATCACTCATAGGAAAGACACAATCTCACTGACAAGAAATGTAACCTGTTGCCTACTTTTATCAATCAGGGCAACCCAATATGCATGTCTTTAGAATCCAGCCACTGCTGCTAACTCTGGTCTCTACAAATGCATGTTAGGATATGTTTAATGCATGGTCTCATAAGCCTATATCATAACCCTTCTCAAAGCTACTGCTTTGCTTTAGTTACTGCAGTCCCAGCTGAAGGCTTCTCTAGGATTTGACTACAGAACCCAAACAAGACCTAAGACCAAGTAGGTGGTTGATACTATATCTATGTGGGCACTGAATGATGTAGGGATTTCTGAGCCTCCACCAATACATTGCAAGACTAGTTTTTGTAAAACTCCAACAAGTGAATTTCTCAGAATCTGATCACTGCAAACTTGCATCTGTTCCAGAAAGTTGGTATCCATCACTTATAGACTGCCTTTGTCATCAGGAATCTGAGTAAGAATTTAAATAATCCAGGCCAAAGTCTATATTGATTTTAGTCTTTCACAGGAATATATTTAAAGAGACAAAAACATCATGAAATTAAGAACGCCTTATATATGTAAATTACATTTAACTTTATAGAAAAATAAAAGATAAGCCATTTCCATATTGCTCTTCTCTTAAGATTGATTTTATTAGAGTAAAAAGATTGATTTTTTTAGAATAAAAAATTACTGGATTTGCATGAGCTCAGAATGCAAATAGTTCATCTTAAATTAGCTGTTTTGTGATCTGGATTATTTCAGTGAGTAGGAAGTGAGAAAATCTGAAAGCTAATATTCATATGATTTCCTGGGCTTCTTCCTTCCATCAGTTCTAACACTTTCTTAGGCCCTTCTGTTACTATCATCTCATGTAACATGTGAACCTATATGCAAATGTACATGTAATACATATGTAAACATCTCTGCAAGGAATAATGATTAATTATCTTGCAGAACTGAATTTTAGCCACTTCCTACCTGGGTTTTAGTGGTCAGGCTGCGCTGTCTCCTACACACAATGGTAGTTCCTAAATCAGCCAGTATTGAAAGCGCCCACTGAGAACAGTGCTGCTTGGTTTGCATAGGTGCACCCTTGTCCACATGCTGGTTTTAATGGTGCTCTAAGTCTTATCATTTTCCTTTCTACTTGGCTGTACATTCATGACTTCTCCCTAGAATGTATCACCACCATGCACAGGTTGCATCTTTCTTTATTCTCTCCTTAGGACCAAGTGTAGAACCTAATACATAGTTCAGACTTACAAAATAGTAACTCACTTAATAAATGAATGCATGTACATGGAAGGCCTGCACACTTGCCCCATTCAGTAGACAGCCTACCGTGGACTCCACATGTGCCAATCTAACTAAACACAGATTGAAAATAGTCTAAAAGGAAGAAATTGAACTTGTACTGAACATGTACAGACTTTTTATCATTAGCCCCTAACCAGTGCCATGCAACAAATATTTATATAGCAATTACACTGTATGAGGTATTACATATCATCTGCAGAAGATTAAAATATATGGAAGGATGTACATATGTTATACACAAATAATATAACATTTTATGTAAGCAATTTGAGCATTCACAGATCCTGGTCTTGGTGGGGGTTCTAGAACCAATCTCTTAGATATCAAGGGACAAGAAATCCCTGAAAGTCACTATTCCACGTGGCTTACAAACAAGGTCACATTGAAAATAAATTTCCCTATGGTGAAATTAAGAGACAGTCTAAATATGTTTATATAATTGCTATTGTTTATGCAGTATGAGTTTTAAGTCTGAAGCCCACAGAATGTGACTCAATCAACAGTCCAATTTAATTGGTACTATTTTAAGACCAAATGTAAAATTTTTTAAAACATAGAAATTGTTCAATCTCGTAAAAATTGTACTCAATGTTTATTTCTTTATTACAAAATCACGTTTTTCTGGTTTTTCATTTTAATAGTACATGTTTACCTTGCACAATGATTACATTCTTTGCATGGAGTAGGGACATACATATCTGTATTCTTTTTCATTCCCTTTCTCTGCCCTCCCTTCTGCTGCCTTCATTTCTTGATCCCTTCCCATCTGAGAAAGATCTGTTTACCTGGTTCCTATGATCTGTCTTTTATTTTGCTTTGTATTCATATTCGGGTTTCTCATAGCAGGGAAATCATGAGATATTTAAGTTTGTGTGTCTGATTCATTTCACTTAATGATACAGTCCCAGAGTCCATCCATTTACCTATGAATTTGAATATTTGACATTCCAATACATTTTTTAGTTGAAAAATGAAACTCATATACAAAACCAGAGGTTTTGTCATTTCAAACAACTAAAATCCTAGAAATTAATGATGCAAATATGAAGACAAAATGAACCACTTCAATCAGTAGACAGCTCCTACTTGAGAAGCAAAAGAAAAGCCATTAGTTTACATGGCTCAGCACTGCCTACAGCACTTAAATAAATGAATTCAAGTTGTACGTTCCCCTGGTACATTTGTTTATTTTATATCTGAGACCATTCTGTTTAAATACAAAATGGTGACAAACTGCTTCTTTTTATCTTGTAAAGCAGAAAAATGGCATGTAAGACACCACCTTGACCATATGTCAATGAATAAGTGAATAAACACTACTATCTTTCTCAGTAATGGAGAGTCAAGTAGAGACTGAGTTGCAAGGTGATAATCTCCCTGACATTGGAAGTTCTTCATCAAGTGTATTCTTAAATTTACAATTGTCTCCTGATAGGCTTTTAAAAAGTTTCTCCAAAAAGGTGGGAACTAATCCATCTGACTGATTCAATGATGAAAAGTTAATTAACTACCACTTTTCATCTCTGCCCCAAGTTAACTGTACTTCCACAAACAAAGCTACCTACATGTATGCTAGTTAAAACAAAACAAAACAAATACACAGGCTAAGTATTTAAGAATATTTTCTCAAATGTGAGAAACTCATCTTCTAGAGGAAACGGGATCATCAAATGCAATGTGGGACCTCAATATTGTTTTAGAAAAACAGTATTTTCTAAAAAATAAGGAAAGTAAAACTCAACTGTGGAGGTGACTTAATATTAACATACTGATATCCATTCATTATGACAAATTTGCCATAGTAGTGTAAAACGTTAACAATAAAGGAAAGAGGGTGAGTTACTTGGGAACTGTGTGTACCACCTTCACGACTTCTCTGTAACCTTAAATCTGTTCTAAAATGCAGCACATATTAAACATACTTTCTTTTGGTAACTGAATTATTTTGGCTGGAATAAAATATTTTGGAATTAATTAGAAGCTTATTAATGCAACTACATCAATTAAAAGACAAACTGGAGCTTTGACAAAATTGATCATAAATTAGATTTTATAAAGTAGCATATATTTCTAGGATTATTTTCATAAAATTAATGAAGCATCTAGGCAAAAATGAGTTGGCAAAATTATAAAACATTGTGAGTTGTTAGTGTGAAATAATAGATGACCAAATTTAGGAATTATACAAAATAGACACTTCTAGAGGGCCAATGCATAGTGCAAACAGCTCAGTTTTAGTCTAATGTTGTTTTCAGTAATTGACAAGGCAGTGAGGCACAGGAAGCACATTTTTGTAAAGGTGAGCACTTGTCTATGGAAAGTATGTGGCTTCATGAAGGTCAGAAAATTGCCAAGGACTGGTTAGAACACAACGGCCTACTTCCTGAACAATTCCAGGAATCAAAAATAAAAGGACTACTCCTGAATTTATTATCTGTGATTCACCTGCTAAATGATTCATTCCAGATCTTTCTCCTATGAATTAACATGTATCCATACCACAGCTATGGATGATAAAAAAGAAAATACAACTTGCAATATAAAATTTTAACATTTTATCCTCATAAAATCCAGTAAAATTTCTGCATTTTTCTTTCTTCCTGTAATGTTCTCTACGTGTGTGCACAATAGATCATAACTAATGGAGACGGGTGCGATGTGTTGAGAGAGCTATAAACAAATGCATAAATCAGAGGCCTTAAGTGCCCCCCCCAAGAGTAGTTTATCATTGTTGGAGTGTTTGGATTTCTTGTATCTTTCAGGAGAGAGTAGAATCCTGTTAAATCTTCCTTGGGCTTAATTTTGTGAAAAGTATCTTTGAAGATTCCTTAAGAAAGGGAAATATGCACTTAATTCAAAGCTTTAGCACACTTTAATCCTGAAATGGAACTCCATCCTTTGTGATGAATCTATGATAGCAGTAGGTCGGTGTCAGCATGCTCTGGTGTGGCTGACTTCTGGAGATTTATAACAGACAGGCTGGGGCTGGAGAAAGGCCCACTTTTAAAAATCCAGCTGGGATTTCACACATCCAGTACTCAGTACCAGTTTCAATGGAGAAAATCCTGGGATCGATTTTGACACATGTAGCAATTTCCAGAGCTCAGAATGTTTGAGGAAAAGGGTCTACAGGAGAAAATTTCCCTATTGGGCTTATCTACAGAATGGAAAGAGAGCTAAATGCCCGAAACTTGTTCTTAGAACTATCTACTACTGTAAAGAGGAGCCACCAAAAGAAGGCAATGCGAGCTGCTCTTTAAAACTCCTGCTGGGGATGTGGTCCCTGATTCCCGCCCTGCGTGAACAGCCTGCATCAGAGGGAAGCCCACTCAGGAAGGAGTGCCTGATCCCAGCTCTCAATTTTTTAAAAAGAATTTTTCTTCATTTTAGGATGTTTATGGTGAATAGTTATATGTATATGACTGAATCGAGGCCCCTGCATATGGTAGGCAGGTGCTCTGCCACTGAACTACATCCCCAGCTTTTCTTTTTTATTTATTTATTTTTTTTCTTTGAGACGGAGTCTAGCTAAGTTGCGCAGGTTGGCCTTGAACTGGTGATACTCCTGCCTCAGCCTGGTTGGAATTGCAGGCACAAGGCCCACCGCGCGGGGTGCCACATCTCTGCATGTCGCATCTGTCCGCCCCAAGCCTGGGTAGAATCTACTTAGCCAAGCAGGGACCGCTGCCTGTGGTGAGTTAGGATCACATCCTCGCCAAACTTGGGACCCAGAGAGCTCTAGATTCCTGGGAAACACACATGTGGGTTTTGGAAGAGAGTGAGGGAAGGAACAGAGCACCCCAAGGCCCAGGGGAGGAGGCGTGCGGCAGGCAGGCAGGAGGCCCAGGCAGTCTGCAGCAGGAGGGCCTCTCCTTCCCGGAGCCCTGACCGCGCGCTGCCCGCTCCTCGTCTCAGAGCTTGGGGTCGGGGTCTGCAGACCCCCGAGGCTAGGCCGCCCGGGCTCGCACTCTACGCGCAATGATTTCGAAATGTGCGGCTGCATCTTGAGGAAGAGCAGGCCTCGACTTAATGCCCATTATCCCAGGCCGGTAACTGACCCCGAGACAGGCTGCGCTTTCCACTGGGCGGTGATGAATCGCTGGGTGACCTCGGCCTGCACTGCGGAGCAGCCCGCAGCTCCAGTCCCTGTCCTGCATCTGCTCCTTCAGGAGACAGGAGTTACGAATGAGGTACTAATGAAGCATTTCATCACCTGTTTACCTTCAGCGATCAGTGGCCCTGCCCTTGGATTCGCCAGGAACGCATTAGTTTTGAAAGCGCTGTCAGCTGGAAGGGCCTCTTACTTGAAGTGGTAATAGAGTAACGCATGCCTGAGGAAACCCGGGTGTTCCCACGTTTCTGGTTCTGTGATGCCATATAGTCCTACACAGGAGGAGAGAGAAGACAGAAAGGAAGACAAAAGAGAGACGAGAGAAAAAAAGAACGAAAGAAAGAAAAGAGAGAAAAAAGACTTTCCTAAACAGTAAAGAAAGATTAGAGACTACTTCCCTCAGTAGGCTTTACCTCTTGAAGAGGATCATTCTGCTAATGATGATCCATCAGAGACAAATTCACGCAACTCAGGACTAGTACCGCAGCCAGGAGGCTGGAACCCCAGGTGATGTGTTTCATTTAGGAGTCCGAGGCTCAGGAGCGGTAATGAGATGACAGAGGTAGGTAACATCATGTAACAGCAGGTCAAAGAAGTGCATAAAGATCCCAGCTCTGTATGATTTCCACAATCGCTTAATCCACCTCGCCTTTATCCTCCTTATCTGTAAAGTGGAGATGCAAATGCCAGGCAAGTAGTCATAAATGTTGTTTTCCTTTCTGTTGCTTTTTTTTTTGGCACTGGGGATTGAACTCACAACCTTGTGCTTGCCAAGCAGGTGCTTAGGCCACTGAGCTAAATCCCCAGCTCTTCTGTTGCATTTTAACAGCTACTTATATTCAATCCAAAGCATCTCAGATCAACAGATGCTTATGTTATGAAGTGAAAAATATCATCATGTAACTATAATGACCAAATTACTGTAACACAAAGCAGAATAAATAGTAACTTCTTAAGAATTCTATTTCCTCTTTACTTAAACTTTAGGTTTATTTTTCCGTTCATTCCACTTATGGTCACATAAAATATTATATTTTAAATTTTGTAAAATCTAGTTTAATAAATCCAAATTTCTAATCATAATGTAATTCACCTCTGACAAACAGTAAGTACCCAGCAAATAGAATCCAAACACTTCCCGGTCAGTGTAACGGCCTGTGCTTACTGACTGTAGTAGTAGATGCTAAAGTCACAGGGGACACAAACTCAAATTGAATCACTTAAAGTAGAGAATATTTTGACTCCCTTCCCTGAGGAGGGAGCATGTCTGCCCTGGAGATGGTGCTCAACAACGCAAAGGATTTCTTCAGGAATCTGTGTCTGCTTTCGCCGCATTCTCTGTCTTTAGTTTTCTTGGTTTGCTAGTTAGAAGCAGGGGGTACTTTCCACAGGGGCTAAATTGCCCTTTGGCAGTTCTAGGCTTACGATAGCCCTTCAACTAGCTAATCCAGAGATGAGAAATCATCTTCTCTTTACTCTAAATTTTATTTTGAGTCTTCATTTTAGTTGACATATGATAGTTGTGCATATTTATGGAGAACTACATGATGCGTTGTTTTGATACACGTGTATATTGTATACTCATCAATTCATGAC
>RJWT010031389.1:0-14391 GCA_004365215.1 Cuniculus paca | reverse complement strand
CTGGTCTTGAACTCTCAATGATCCTCCTGCCTCAGCCTCCTGAGTGCTGGGATTACAGGAGTGTACCACCAAGCCAGAGTTAATGTTTTCCTAACTTAAAAATGAAAGCTCCAGGCTTGCAATTTTTTGGGGGCCAAAGTATAAGTAAATTGAGTCCCAAATTTGGAGCAAATGTTTCCATTGGGACCCAAACTCAGAAAACCTGCTTTCTTCTGCTGCTTGCTTCGTGGGTGCCCCTTGGTCTGATGGTGCTTCCTGCTCTGGACACAGACTGCCCCTGGGCACTGCAGACCCCACCACCTGATGCAGGGAACAAGCAGTTCTAGGGCGGCTGGATTATAGACACTCTCTTCTTGACCAAACTTTATTAGGCCCCTCCCACCCCGTCTGTGCCTTTGGTGGTACTGGGGACTGAACCCACGACCTCTGGAACTAAACTACATCCCCAACCCCATTTTAAGAATTTTAAAACTTTGAGACAGGGTCTTGCTAAGTTGCTGGGTTGCCCAAGCTGGGCTTGGGTTTCAGATCCTTCTGCCTCAGCCTCCCAGAGTGCTGGCATTACAGGGATGTACCACTATGCCCAGGCTGAGCCCTCTCTCTGACATACCCTTGGGCTTGTCTTCAGTCTTCCTGTTCAGCTGTGGTGAGAATCTTGCTGAGTCAGTGTGGGGAGAATCCCCTGTCCCTGCGGTGTGACCACTTCGATATTTAATCAAGTCCCTCATCCCCTGCCCTAACCCTAGCCTGCCTTCATCAAGAGTCTTGTTAGGATGGTTCAGCAGGAACCCTCCCACCTCTGGTGTGTCCTGTCCACAGTCCCTCCCTCTGCCTCCTCCCTCAGCCACTCACTCCTGTATTTGGGGTTGGGCTGCCCTCTCTGTAACCAGAGTCCCAGATGTTCTTCTCTTCACCGCTGTAGTAAGTGTCAGAAGGACTTTCTTCAACATGAGGAAAACTAAAGGATGAACAAATAACAGTCCTTGCCCTCGAGTAACTCACAGTCTTTCTGGAGCAGACATGCAATAAAACAGTGTGAATACAAGGCTATCTGCAGCACCAGCACAAGCAGGTGAGATGGGCCAGTGTTACCTTGCGTACTCATTTAGGTCATACTCATACTGGGTTGAATAGACCCTTACTAGTGTAGTTCATTTCTCAGCGCATGTAGAAGTTTCAGGGCAATACAAGATGGTGTTAAAAATAGATCCATAGATAAAGAGGAGGTCTACAGATAAAATAGGTCAATAGAAAAGGAGCACATCCATAAATAATTCTGGCAAAAACTGCACAATAGTACTGTAAGCTGTTGCCTGAATTTCCCAGGGAAATGTTAAGTCCAGGTGGCTACTAAAGAGTTATTTCTGGCCATGACATAAATTCAAGAGAGTCACAGGAGGAAAGAAGGAGGAAACCAAGTTAAAATGTGTAATAGCCAGGCTCAGTTCCGTGTGCCTGTCCAGAGTTCCAGGTACAGGGGAGGCTGAGGCAGAAGGATTGCTTGAGCCTGAGTTCAAGACAACATAGCAAGACCCCTGTCTCAAAAAAAAAAAAAAAAAAAACTAGTATGATAGTGTCCTCGGCTATGTAGCATTGTGAGGAAAACCCCAATGTCAAGGGAAGAAGATGTGTATCTGTGTGCACCAGAATGACTACCGATGCCTGGGTCTTCCCAAGGCATCTTTCAGAATCACGTCACAGGGATGGGGGCCTAGTCTGTATCTGTCACTGTGTCTTAGCTCTCTTTTTGCTTCATACTTTTTGCCCATCACTGTCTACTTAAAACACAGACAAGCCCATGCTATGTTCATCTCCAAAACTCATGGAGGACTCCTACTACCCACAGCACAACTCCTGCCCCGGGCGGTCTGGGCCATGTTCCTCCATTTCTTCTCCCACTCGATTCTCCCCAATGACTCCCCAGGTGCGGGCCTCACACTGGTCACCGTCCCCTCCCTGGCTCCGAGGGTCCCTTGGGCTGACTCACTTCCTTCCTGTTTTCTGCTTTACCCCAGCCCCACTCATTCTTTTTTGTCTTTTTGAGACAGGGTCTTGCTAGGCAGTTCAGGCTGGCCTTGGGCTCACTTTGTAGCCCAGGCTGGTCTTGAACTCTCAATGATCCTCCTGCCTCAGCCTCCTGAGTGCTGGGATTATAGGCATGTACCACCATGCCCAGCTGCCCCACTCATTCTTTAAGGGGAAGTTTTGATGCTAAGGTTTACGAGACAAGAGTTCCCATTCCTCATATCAGAACCAGTCATGCCTTTCTCAGTGTCCCACAGGCACACAGACATTTACTTCACTGCTACACAGCTTTAAACAGTGAGTTAGGGTTGCCCCTTCCACTAGATGAGGGACTTGGGTGTGCGTGTGGGTGCCTGTGTGTACCCTCCGTGTACCACCAGATATCTAAAAAGGCAAACAAATGGATCCCAGAGTGCATGGATTAAGTCAGATCCTATTTTTTTGATCCAATGCAGTCTGTTTATGATGCCTTACAGCAGACTTTGACTCAAATTTGAGGGCCCAGCTGCATCCACCCGAGACTAACTGGACAGCACATGCTCCTGACCTCCACCCCTCCTGAAACTACCGGGTTCACTAACAGTCACACAACCCAGCTTCTATGCCTCCCTTTCTCTAAAGCAAAGTTTACTTTCTTCAAATTTCATGGGGACTGGTGGGGAGTTCCTAGTCTCAGGATGGCAGTATTTACTAAACAAAGCCTAAGTTTTTTGACTCTGAATTTACCAACAGGACTGGAGTATTTCACAGTTTTAGCATGTGTTTCCCAGAGCCCTGGCCCTGGAAACATGCTCTTGTATTCCAGTATCTCATTTCTGTCCTTCTGAACATGTCATGGGGCCCTCTGGAAACTCCCTAGTGCTACGGGGACAAACTGTGCAAAATATTCCAGCTTTGTGGTTTTCCAGGAAAGGAAAGGAGTGTATCTATACCCGTATCTAGCACTCTATCTCTACTTTTTTTAAGACAGGGTCTCACTATGTAGTTCAGCTTGCCTTGAACGATGTAGCCCAGGCTGGCCTTCAAGTCTGTGACCTTCCTGTCTCACCCTCCCAAGTACTGGATTATAGGGGTGTGCTACCACATCCAGCGAATAAAGGAGTATTTTGTTTTACAGTCAATATCTTCTACCTAATGTCACCCACTGGGCTGATGTGGGCCTCTCGGCTGAGATCTTCCAGAGAGACTGTGCATCCTCTTTCCTGGGTTGAACGTCCTTTGAACATTTAAGTACCGATGTCCACCGTGCTGTCACAAGAGGGACATCTCCCCATAAATCCACCGTGGGTATGTGGGTGTGCCCAGCCCAGCTCACCTTGTGTAAGTGAGTGGAGGTGGGTGTGTACACCTGTGTGTCTAGCAAACACACAGCCAGCTCCTGCAGTTGCTTGCTGACAGAAGTGCTAGCTGCTTCCACGTCCCTTCTCCCCGTCGATCACTAAGCAAGCATGAAGGTCTGGAGTCTGTGATGATTTTCAGGGAGCCCAAAGGTCCCACCTTTCCCTAGCAGTGTGCCTGTTCTTTGATGCCTGTGCCTGAGTCAGTTTCTACAGAGAACGAAGCACTCATCAGCCCCTACCAGAGAGTATTCTTTATCAGATAAAAAAGACTCCCGTACACAAACGGACAAGGGAAAGCCACATGCAAACACAGACACAGGGGCTACAAAGTGAGACACAAGGCCCCTCAGGGCCCAAGCGCACAGAGGTGCTGGCAAAGGCAGGAGCCAAAGACAGTCATCCCAGTAACACAATCTGCAGACACTCAGCCCCTACAGAAAACGGCAGTGTCTGCATGTGTCTTCCGCACACTGTATGTTACCGCATATAACTTACTTCACATCACTTCCATGTTACTGATAACCCCGAATTCCATCTAAATGCTTTGTGAATAGTTGCTATACTGTACAGTTTGGGATGCCTGCGGATATGGATGGCAGACTGCACTGCTGAACTCAAATTGAAAAGGATTCAGAGTGTTGCCTGGCTGTGACTGGTCACTCTGCACTGAAGACCAAGGGCTCTGGCCAATGGACCAGTCATGCGCCCCTGGTGCACAGGTTTATGGCTAAGAAGGTCGACTGTGAGCTCCAGGCCCTATGCTCTTCAGTTTGTACATCATCATTCACGAATCTGCCCAATCTGGCTTCTGGCTGAAGGCATCCCGGGATTCAACTGAAAAACTCTGAAAATCAACTGGAAAAAGTTCTTGACTTACGAAACATTCCTCATTATTATTCTAATGTGAAAAGCACAGTAGGCAGAATTTCTTTGTTTTCCAAATGGAAAAGCACTTTATTTTGTTGACTTAAAGTGGTTGGAGGAAGGGAGCTTTGTCTGAGGGGGGTACATTTCTACTTCTGGATCAGCTCAAACAGTGTGTTACCGTTTTTTTTTTTTTTGCGGCACCAGGGATTGAACTCACAACTTCGCACTTGCCAGGCAGGCGCTTAGGCCGCTGAGCTAAATTCCCAGCCCTTGAGTGTGTTACCTTTGCAAGTAACTGCTCTGGACTTCAGTTTCCTGAGACACAAGACGAAAGGAGACTTGCCCTGGACTCGATGGAATGGGAGAGGAGCTACTTTAGCTCTGTGATTATTTTCTCACAAAGCTCTCACTCTGGAATCTAAAGTAGCAGCAGTGACTTGAGGCATGAGAAAGGAACAGAGCCCCAGCACGAGAGGAAGAGAATGGAGGTAAAAGCCCCGGAGATGACTTGGGTCTCTGGTTCTACTCTATCACGAAAGGTTTCTACCCAGGTTTCAGTATTTTCAAGAAGCCCAAATGTTTCAGCCGCCTCTCCTGAGATATTCCCGTCAAGGCCTCCGCAGACTCTAGACTGGTCTGGCCCCGAGAAAGGCTTCTGCCAATTTTTCGGTCCTGGAGGAGGAGCATTGACACTGCAGGCCTCGTCACAAGCTTCAGTCAACATGCAAGGTGGCGCAAACAAACCATCCCGTAGGGACAGGACGAGAGAGGGCCGCGGGCAGGAGCGCCTGATTTCCCCCGACTCTGTGGATCTTCAATGCATGTGTGTCATAAGTTTCTGCGCGATAAGATAGCATATAAAATCTGCTTTGACTATTCTGTGGCATGGTGTTCCCTGCATTCAAATGTTTCATTGGATAAAACGCTTCAATTCCTTTTGACAGGAGAGCTTCTTTTTCTGTTGTTTTTGCCGAACAGGGAAATGGAAAGGATGTATTGCGCAAGAGCCTAGGCTGGGACACTGCAGGGCAGAAACGATGCCTCTACACTTGCTGACTCTGTGTGGCTGTCAGCAGCACCACTTTCCTTCCACACTGGAAGGGTTGGGAAGTGTCAGAGGCTCTCTAATCAGGCACGGTGCTCCTTCATGGAACTGGGTTTCCACGGGTGATGCAAAGATGATGGAAACTGACACGAGTGGAAACGAGTGACATGGAAGGAATCAAAAGAAGAAGAGCAGAAAAGGAATGAAAGAATAAACAAAGACCGGAAAAGAATTTGAGAAGCTAGGGTACCAGGTATTTCTGAACTACTACTGCGAGACTATATTTGTCATGGGAAATTCATCTTCTCCCAGTCATGCGCTCCGGGATTCTCCGAGATGGTCTGGCCAGCTTTCTCCTTCCTCCTCAGCCTTCCACCGTAGTAATCCTACCCAGAGTTAGTCAAGAAAACAGACCTGCCTTTAAACGCGTGACACCTGCTGTCACTTTCTATGCCTAGGTTCCTGAGCATGAAGAAACAAAAGGTTGCTTTCCCCTCAAGGTATTCTGCCTAGAGAACCATTTTCCAGTGACAGTAGTGTCTCAGACATTGGCTACACAAGCGGTAACATCATTGCTCAGCAGAGACAAGATGCACTCGGACAGGGGTGTCGACCCATACTTTCACTGTAAAAGATAAGTCTGTTACAAGAGATTTACGATGTAAAAGCTGATACCAAAGAATGGCACTTAAAATGACAGCTAGAAGCATTTTCTTACCTATCTCCTGAGTCTGCTGTAATACATAGCTGTAATTCACTTCGCATTCTGATGAAATCTTTCCTTTTTCTCTTTCCATGGAAGCTCAGAGTTTGACTACCTCTGTATTTAAGTCTTTATTATTCCCAGCAGAACCAGCAGGCAGAAAGTTAGTCCCCATTCCCTCTTTTTCTCCCTCCTGGCACTGCTCCATCTTTTTTTTTTTTTAAATGAGGCAGGAGCAGAAAAAGAATCACACTCGCATAAATGCACGAGGAAAGGTGGCTTCCATATGATCCTAGTTTCAAACTGCCACTTTCCTAATGGAAATGTAGCAATTCTGTCCTTGACTCTTTTAGAAAGAAATAAAAAGCCTCACTGAAACTATCATTCTGGTCTGTGACATTCTGAAATAGGCTTAGAATGGACACTTCATAGAGAATATCTTAGGCAAAGACCTTAACCTACAACTTAAATTGAAGTTCTGCTTTCAGAAAGACCTAATTTTCTTAAATTATGAAATACTCTCTTCTAAAGGTAATTGCACAGGAATTTCTTGAGGGTTAAACGTAAAAATTGTAAGTGCTTTCACCAAGAGGCAGCAAAGGCTCATCTCTGCATAGGGAACTGCAGAGCAGGTGCCAGCGTGAGTGAATTCCTCACCTGACAGCAGCAGACACAGCATCTAGGGTCCTGAAAGAGGAGAGACCGTCTTGGAGAGTAGCTCTCTGGCAGTCTCCCTAACCATCTTCAGAAAAAGGAAATACTGCAGCTACATATTCCTGCTCTTTCAACCACTTTCTTTTGCCTAACTTGTAAGAGAATTAAGATCAAGGAAGACATTCGGGCAGGGAATTGGCTGGCACACGAGTCTCTATGCACCACTGTCCATCTGGGACTCTGTTGCTAACACGTGGTCATGAAAATCGCCAGCAAGCGCCTGGAAGTTCCAATGAAATAAGCTCTCCCAACATTTATACCAGAGGCCTCCTTGGCAGTCAGATTGTTTGCTCAATGAGCTCACAATGTAACTCTAAATCACCTTCACTTTGGAAGGTTTATTTCTGCCACAGAAAGCCACTTTCCATGAAAACTCCCACTGATTTCCTACAAGTAGATTAAAATACATTAAGCCTAAGCTCTCCCAACCTTTGCAACTCAGTATACAGTATCAGTGGGCGATACCTGCCCAGATATTTTGGGCCAAACACCATCGTGTGAGTTAAGAACACCTTATTTCCATAGAAATGTGCCATTTTTCCACTGACCGTACTAAATCAAAATATGAACGTTCCGCAAGATTGAGACTAGGGACACTCAGCATTTTATGAATATGTAATTTAGAATGTTTTAGACCAGATTTTATACTTTAATTGTTAGTATAATGAAATGCCTACATAATATGGTATTGATAAACAATGAATTTTCTAAGTATAAGCTTCAATTCTAACTACAGAATTTATTTATTTATTTTTTTTTTTGAGGCAGGGTCTCGTTACGTAGTTCAGACTGGCCTTGAACTATGTACCCCAGGCTGGCCTCACATTCATGGTGATCCTCCTTCCTCAGCCTCATGAATGCTGGGACTACAGCCATGCACCACCATGCCCAGCTGAGCTATAGAATTTATATCAGCCAGTTGAGGTAGTATATTTTGGTCTCTTGAATGGGATGAAATGAGAACATATTATGTATCTTTCTACAATAAAATTGTCCCTGTTGATTCTTGGCCTTTTGGCTAAGAGCAAGCATAATATCTGTTTTATAATAAAACTTCTCTGAAGTTTTAACATATGAACTTTCTATGCAACCTATGGACTGTTTGGTTAAAAAGAAGTTCTTTTGACATTTATTAAAATGTCAAGGACGATGTCAGGTGCCTGGCCGATTCCCATATACTGCGGAGGGGCAGCCCACGTGGGAAGTGCCTGGGACCCCAAAACCGACTTGTGGGGAGGAACCCAGGAAAATGTCAAGATGAAGGAGCAAAAGGCAATCTCAGACCTCCAGCCCACACAGAACAAGTCTGGGAAATATAGACATGGAAGAAAATGGAAGTCGGACACCCGAAATCTCTGAAAGGATAGCAACTGAAGTGAAGAAACAACTTCATGAGGCTGTAAAAGCAATTAGATCAGAAATAATTCGCAAGTAAAAGAAGAAATCACAAATGTAATGAAAGAATTGCTGAGCATATCTAAAGAAGACACAAATAAAAAGGAGGTGCATAGGAAAATGATGGAAACCTTAAACAGGAAGGAATTGCAATGCATAAAACAGATTCAGACAGATATCCAGGAAATTAAAAACTCCACTGAAAGCTGGCAAATCTCCTTGAAAGAGACTGAAGATAGACTTTCAAATCTTGAAGACAGGATTGCAGCTAGTGATGGTGAAAGAAAAAGATCTCTTAAAAATAACAAGGAACCAGGAAATAACAATTTAACAGCTGCAAGATGATAAAAGAAAAATAATTTAAGAGTGACAGGTGTCAGTGAAAAAGCAGGGGCCAACACAAATGACATAAAAAGACTATTTACAGAATAGCAGAGAACTTCCCAAACATGGGAAAAGGACTTGGCATGCAGATAAGCAAGGCATATAGACTTCCAACTAGCCATAACCAAAATAAATCTACACCCAGACATACAATAATCAAGATCCCAGAAATTCAGCACAAGAACAGAGTATTAAAGGCTGTCAGAGAAAAGAAACAGATCGCCTACAAAGGAAAACCCATCAGAATCATGGCAGACTTCTCAACATAAACTATCAAGTCAAGAAGAGCTTGAAATGTCTCACAGCTGAAAGAAAACAACTTCCAACCCAGATTGATGTATCCTGCAAAACTATCTTTCAAAATTGATGGAAAAAATACGATATTTCCATGATAAAGAACAACTGAAGGAATTAATGACCACCAAACCAACATTACAAAGAGCACTAAAGGATATTCTAGAGAGAGATAAAGATGACCACGGTTCCAGGAATACAGGCTGAGGGGGATCGCCAAACAAGGCAAGTATCTGAACGAAGGGTAAAAGTGGGTGACCGACAGCAGGAGGATAGCATAGCAGAGACAAACCAGGGCATGCTGGTTATAACCATTAATGTAGATGGCCTGAATTAACCAACAGAAAGAAACACAGAGAGAGTGGATCAAGAAACAAGATCCATCAATGTGCTGTATACAAGACACATTTAACTCAAAAGGAAATTCAGATTGAAAATCAAAGGAGAGAAAACAATAGTTCCACATGACAGGAAACCAGAGAAAAGCAGGGGTAACTTGCCCATCAACTGCAGAATGAATAAGAAAGATATGCTATCTACATACAATGGAAAGTTACTCAGCTATAAAGAAGGATAATCTCGAGGCTCTTGTAGGTAAATGGATACAACTTAAGATCATGCTCATGGGTGAAATGGTTCAAACTCATATGAGTGAACATTGTGTTATCCCCTAATGTAAAAAACTGAAGGAGTTAGTGGGATCCAAAATGTACAACAGATATTATAAAAGTGATAGGGGAGGAAATGTTTAAAAAGGGAAGGTGGTAATCATTGTTAATTTCCTGTTATCCTGTTTTGAATTCCTGTATTGCTTTCATAGTTTTGTTAGGTTAGGTTTTATTCTGTCTTGTTCTGTTTGATTTTAGCGTGTCTGATGGTATGGGCAGCTATTTTGAAGATAACAAGATATATTATGGTAGCCATTGTTGATTTCCTATTATCTGGTTTTGAAGTCCTATAATGCTTTCATTCTTTTGTTTTGATTGGTTTTATTCTGTTTTGTTTTGTTTGATTTTATTATGTCTGATGGTATGGACAGCTATTTTGAATAAAACAAGAGACATTATGGTAGCCATTCTTGATTTACTATTATCATGTTTAGAAGTCCGGTATCACTTTCAATGTTCTGATCAGCTTTATTCTGTTTTGTTTGGTTTGGTTTTATTCTCTTTAAAATGAAAAAAAAAACATATATCAAGGAAGACTTTATTAGGGACTACTGCAGTAAAGGTCCACACTATCATGAGAGGTTACAGACATGGAACTCAATCCTGAGTAAAAGAGTAAGTGGAGATTTGTAGTCAACCACAAGAGTAAAGGATCAGAGAATGGAAAACTACTAAGAGTAGAAATCAGTGGTAAGGAATTCTTGCTGAAGGCAATCCAAAGGTCTTACACAAAAAGGTGGGGAACTTGATCAGATACCCAGAATGGTAAAATACCAAAGGTAAAGGGTTCTCACTAACCTGAGTCTTGGTAGGCTTCCTTCTGAGGGCCAACGCTGAGAAGACAAGAGGAGCCTTGCTGAAGTTTGGTCAAGGGGAGAATCATTATGAATGACCACCACAAAATAAGTGCAAGTTACGAAGCTTAGAAAACAAGGCCTTATGAGAGCCTGACATCATATGGATGATATAGATGTGTGGTTTTGCAGTTAGGTTTCAAGTTAATTCCAAGCACACACCTCTAATTCCTTCAGAGTAATAATCTAGCATAACCTCCGTCTTCAATCAACAGTAACAAACTCAAAAGTCATATCTTCTTCAAAGCCAGAACCATCTGGTTGACAACAACCTTTTTTACTGGCCAGGAAGATAGCAGTTTGTTATTGCAGCACTTAGAATTGTACTCACAGCTCTTTGACGACAAAAATAAAATGACAGAAAATAGCCTATATTCCAGAAAAGCACCAGGGAGGAAAATCTGAACGGGTAAAGACTCTGCAACTAGCTTTTCTGGTATGAATTAGCACCAACTGTTTCGGGTAATTACGACATACACTCATGAGGGCTTTGAAATATTCAAAGTGGCATTAAAGTGCCATTTCTCCACTGGCCATTACTAAATCAAACCATAAACCTTCTACAGATGTTTAAGCGCAACTTCCATGTTTTTAGAGGGAAAAGCTTGATACATTCAAAGCATCCACTAGCTGAAAAGTAATCTGACAATTACGGAAAGTCGCACGACTGTAACTAGTCTTTAGTTTCTAACTGCGTCCTATCTCTGTGGCCATGGCAACAGCAGACCCAGATAAATGTGTAGAAAAAGGAATCCTTTACATTAAGGCTCTCTGATGTGGATTTTTAATTTCCTTGAGGAAATGACTAACATGAAATCTGAGGTTTCTTTTTCTTTTCTTTTCCCATGGAAATAAAGTCAACCCTGCTATGGAAAAGCATTCAACCTGTGCAAACAAACACCAGAAATATATTTTCTAGACTCTCCTGTCAACATTTTCCTTTTCAAGTACTGGCGTTTCCTTGTCTGCAAATGAATGGACATGTCACACACTCTCTTTCTTCCTATCTAAAGCTGCAACCAAACTGTTATGGATTAAAAACTGGTGGTCAACTTAGCACCAGCTGAATTAAATCAGTATGGTGAGTGTAGATGGCCCACCTGTGGAAAGTTACCAGCATAAAAAAAGACGTGAGGAAGAGCGTTGGTGTTGTGGGTTCTCCTAAGTGCTGCTATTTGGAGCCATTGGTTCTCCTGCAGGAGCTTATCAGGCTGGCTTCCCCAAAATGAATTTGGCCATTATCATCGCAGGAGCTTGGGAGCTTGTCGCTGAGAGCGGCTGCGGTTCACTTTGGGGAGCTCTGGTCCTAATGCTGAGCATCGCTTCCTGGCTCCAGAGGGGAAGATGGTTGCTGTTTAAACTCCAGGAGAAGTTGTCATGCTGGCTTCCTGGCATGTACTTGGCTGTTCTCACTGTTGGAGAAGCTTGGGACCTCATTGTCACTGAGGGTGGCTGTGGTACTTTTCAGGGGGCCCTGGTCCTTCTTTTGAGCATCACTTTTTGGCTCCACTATAGAATCCTCAACCTACTAGCACAGATCCTTCATTTCCCTGACACAGACTTTCTATCTTCTACCACAGGCCTTTGGGCCTTCCCAGAATACATTCGTCAAACAGACTTGCCTGAGTCCTTGTCGTAGGCTCCAGGGCTCCAGTTGGACTTGTAGGAGTCATTGTCACGGGCTCTAGGTCTTCAGCTGGACTCATGCAGGACATTACTGTGGGATCCAGGCCCTCAGCTAATTTTTTTTTTTTTAGGTCTTGGCTGTTGTGGACAGATCTCCTGCACTTTCTTGTGTTTAACTCTGAGTAATCATCATAAATAATATTATAAATTCTGTGTCCTGATTGTAAACATTCTCCCTGCAACCCCTGACTACAACACAAACCATTAAGATTTTCCCTTTATGAGGACATCAGCAGACTTGCGCTGTCCCAGGTAGCAGCCACTGACCATGTGTAGCTGCTCGGTATCTGGAAAGCGGGGCGTCTGAACTGAGATGCGCTGGAAGTGTAAATATGCACTGGGCTTCAAAGATGGGAAGAAAAGGAAGAAAAACTATACCAATACTCTTATTCTGATTTCACGTTGAAATGACAGTATTTTCAATACACTGGGTTAAATAAAATATCCCACTAAAATTAATTTCACCTGTGTATTTTAACTTCCTATGTGGCTCAGATTCCATTTCTGTTGGGCAGGGCTGCCTGAGACAGTTCCTTGAGGGAGGCGGTTTTTCCCAGCTATCTGAACAGAATGAATATTTCACACTTCAGAAATAGCACACCAGCAGAATCACAGAATGACCCTACGAAGGGCCCATCTGCTCAGATATGCATTCAACTCTGTTACGTAATCTTTTTTACCATATATAAAAGATAGCGGCCTTTATTTTTCACGACATACAGTCTGTACCCCGAAGCAATACTTCAGCCAAAACTGCCAACAAACAACTGAAATTTCATAACCGTAAATCTCAAATCTAAGAAATATAGGAAAATCATATTTTCCCTTTTCTGGTACTTATGTATCTGTCATTAAATACCAGGGATACTGTCATTATTTGAGGTTATCTTGGTGATAGTAATTATGATACTATGTAATTTTACAACACTAAATAAAACCTAACACCCAACTGCACATCTGACATTGACTATATTTGTTGCAAAGGGCAAAGCATGAACTTTGAGAGATCACTGCAATAGTTGCCTAGATAGTAAGACAGCTTAATCTGTATTATTTTATACTACAGTGTAAGAAAATGACTTTTGTTCACTTATCTTATTGGTCCTACAAGTGCTTTGAACTATGACTCATTTAAATGCCAGCATATTTATATCCCAGAATATAAGAAATAACAATAATAACGAGAAAGCAATTTTTAAATAGGAGGTAGCCTCTTCAGTGAAATGGACAATTTGCTGTGGAAATGATTAATTCACAACATTATACGGCAAGAAAGCATGGAGATGGAGTGGGTGATCCACCTACAAAAAATTCTATAACTGGGAGACGGACAGAAACAAAGTGGATGTTTTTAAGCAAACTGGAGATCAAAATTCACAAATGACTCTCAGGTTCACAGCATCTGACCCGTAAGCAGTCATTTCCACATTTAAACATTCCTTTCTTCCTGTGCTGCTGCTGACCACATAAACAGGCAGCAGACACCCCGGGAGCAAGTGGGTGGTGCGCGAGAGTATCTTGCACTGCCCAAGTACGGAATTCCCAGACAGCGGGGCTGCAGGACAAAGCCGTCTCCATCACACTGCATCTCCACAAACACAGGGCAGAAATCACCTATTCCCATCAGGATCATCCTTCCTTGAAAGAGGAGAAAAGAATATTCTGATGAAATAAGATGGGAAAAAAATTAAATAGTGCTGAAAATGAATTTTTCTCAGCATTCTGATTGGGAAAAAAGAATAGATTCAAGCAGGTCTTCTCTTGAAGTGGTTTATCTGCTGCGCCCACTTATGCTCGTTTGGAAAATAAAACCGAAACTGGGCTAGAAGCCCAAATGGCCAGAATAGCTGGGTGATTTCCCCCAAGAATAGGGATATTAAAAGGTAGTTTTTTTTTTAATGTTAAAATTAGCTGTGTTTGAATTAGGAGACGCTAATGCATGTCTGCAGGTATGAAATCTAAAATATGACAGCTCATTATGCCAGCGAATCAAACAAGATCCTTAGTATCGGGTCATGGAGTAAGAATACCTATGCTATAATAAAGAAAAATAAACACATTGAGAAGCCCTGGAGTTTGGAGGATATTTAATGGCTGATATATGTGAGTGACTTACATAAAGGGGTCCCTGCTGCCTAAGAATGGGGTCCCAAGTTCAACGTCTCTACTAAAGGCAGCGGCCTCAGCGAGGCACCTACAAGGGCAACCTGAACCCAGAGGACCCCGAAGAGGGGGCTGACTCTATGGCTGAGGAAGCAGCCAAGAAAATGAGATGATAGAAGAGTAAAGGAGCTGTTGCAGGGCAGCAGGAACACGATAAAGAATCAGGAGGCCTCCATGGATGAGGCAGCAAAACAGTTTGAAATACAAGCACTGGAAGAAAAAGACAGAGATGATGATAGTGATGATGATGATG
>RJWT010031388.1:0-14280 GCA_004365215.1 Cuniculus paca | reverse complement strand
TCCATACGCATTTTAGAATTTTTGTAATTTGTGAATAACAGCATTAATATATCAATAAGGATTGTAGATCACTTTGGGTGACAGGTAATTTTTTATTTCTAATTTGTCTTTGCTCATATAGATACTAATCTATTTTGTAAAGTTAATGTTCATGGATACTCTACAATGTTCCGAGTGCTGCTTATTTATTTATTTATGGTTAATCAGAAAATGTGCTTCTAATATGTGGAGATCATTTTTTCTCATCACAACCCATGAGACCAATATTATTATTCCTTTTCAAAGTTAAGGAAATTGAAGCCCAGAGCTGAAACAAAAGTTCAAAATAATCCAGTTAGAAGTCTGGACAATTAGTTTAGTTTCTACAATATTCTCAAATCTTTTATTTGTAGGTTTATCTCTCTCTTCATTCCCACTCACTAGTGTAATACAATTTTCCTAAAGAAAATTTTTGTTACTTTTAATTCTGAAAAGCACTAGTAGGTTTTGTTTTGTTTTGATCTTTGAGAGACACATAAACTTAACTTTCTGAAGGAATCAGACATACGACACAGAACTGCTTTGACTGTTTGGAATTTATGCTCAATAAAACAAAAGTTTATAAAAGTTGAAACAGGACATAAAACCAGGTTGCTTCATAATCCTGATTTCTGCTCATTATAAAGGATAGAGAAGATACTCTATATATTTATATCAAAATAATTAATGTCTAAACAATCAGGCATAAAGCATGTAACTACAAGAGCAAGAATCTTACCTGTCAAATCTGTTTTCCTCATTAAATCTCCAGAAAGCTTAAATTAAATGTAGGTATTAAGTTAAACACAGAGAATAGTTGAGGCATATAAGGTCTTGTCCTTTAGAAATTTACACACTATTAAAAAGTCAGATATATTAAAATTACAGTTACAAAACCTCTTTTGCATTTATCATCTTATCTGATATTTCCTGCAATTATTAAAGCATAAGGAAATTAAGGCTCATAAAGGTTAGTTTGTCCAAATTTACACTCTAAATAAGTGACTGAAACCAGTATTTCGCTTTAAGTTCTATGTTCATTCCACTGCACAACGTCTGCTTACTTCATCAACACTATCATTTAAAGTCAAAAACTAAAATTTCTACTATAATAATTATTCAGTAACTGAGGGGTAGTCTTTTCAAGATCTCTTTCCAATACCAAAATCTGTGCATGTTCAATTTCTTTATATAAAAAGAATTTATATAGAATTTTAGATAACACACACTCAAACATATTCTCCCATAAAAAGTTTAAATCATCTCAGATTATTTATCATACCAAATACTATGCAAATATTGGGTAAATAGTTGTTATACTATATATTATTTAAGAAATAGAACCTGTTAATATTTAGTATAAATGCAAAAATTTTTCTGAATGTTTTCTATAAGAGATTGAATTGGTGAATGTGGAATCCATAGATAAGGGCAACTTACTACCTAACTGATATTTAATATAATTGTTTTCATTTATTTTCAAGTTTAATTTGGAGAATGTAGTGGTGAACATTCCTTGGTGTGCACTCTACAATGGTAATTTAGTCCAGATTCTGGTGAAATGAACTCTGGACTTCATTAGGGTGAAATCTCTACCTACCTCTTGGTCTTAGGGTTTGCAGGTAGCACTGCAAGTGGGTGATGAAAATAATCGAGTCTTGTCAGCTTTCTATGTACTCCTTGCCCAGCTTCCACATGCATTGGTTTCCTAGGTCTGCATGCAAGGCTGCTCGGGCCCTTGGGCATGCACTGACTTTATGCAGAGATGCACAGAGGGTCTGGAGTTCATATCTCTCTCTAACCAATTGTTTAAAAATATAGGAGTAAAATTTTCTCTGAGGAATAAGACTGAAAGCAGCTTTTTTCTTTTCACTGCTCAAGTCACGCTGCTACTTGGTCCTCTTCCCTCCCCATCCTCCTTTCTCGATTCTCCTAGAAATACCACCATAACTGCTTCCATAAGCATCCTCGTCTCAGGGTTCATGGTCTTGGGAAGATTGGCTAAAGAAAGGAGTGGGTCGTGTGACCTGGTCCTCAACTGATTGGTGACTCAGATGCTCCTGGCATAAGTTAGGATTGGTATCCAATTTTAACCACTGGGATTCAATGAGATTTTCCGGAAAATCCTGTTGGAGAAAATGTAGCACCATTTTAAGGGAACTAAAAGGCATGGCTTCTTGATGGCCTTCAGCAGTTTTTTTATTCTGTTTTGTTTTGTTTTGTTGTCTGCTGGGAAGCAAAACCTGAAGATGAATCAAGCTGAGCCACGTGGTGGGAGAAAACAGATGTCTTGGATGTCAGTTATGCCTGGACATCAAGCTGTGCCTGACGGCAGCCCAACCTCTGAACATCTCAGCTACGGGAGTCAAAAACAATTCTCTTTTTGCTTATGCCAAGTTGGCTTGAATTCTCTAAAGAATAGAGGATGATTGCTGATTAATAGAGAATACTGAGATTTATTTTCCACTGGAGATAAAGTAAAAATTGGTTGAGCCTTGTTTTTCTCAGCAATACAGAAGTCTTAAAATCATTCAATATTCTCAAATTTTAGGGTTGTGTATTTGAATCTAGGGAAAAATAACTGCCTTTTTTTTACCCATTGGTATAAATGTTTTTCAGCAAAATATAAAAAGAATCGGAAGTACTATTTTATGCTGATGAAAATGATAACTTTTATAACAAAACTGGATTGTAAATTAAATATGATATAGTAGAAGTGATTTCTGTTACTTCTCACTAAACTAATTCAATGCTTTGCACCTTGTTTTAAGAAATCAAATTGTACTCTTACTATTTATAGATACAGAAAAGTGCCATAGATAAATCCAAAGTTAGTACACCTTATGAAGAAGCTAAGATTTTTACTGCTCATCATTCAATCAAAAATATTTCAGAGATAAAGATTAGCAAAAGGATATAGTTTCAATTAAGGCAAAAAAAAAGTGGGACTTCGTTGTTGCCACAAATGTCTATCTTCAGGGTCTTAGTGTCTTGAAGGGATTTCATGGGACAAAAGAGGATGCCATGAGACAGCACACAAGGAATCTTTCCTTGGGCAGAGATTTTTCTCTTCAGGGTGAATGCTTTTATCTCTTCCTCATCAAAACAAACCAGAAGTGAACTTCCTGGGGCCTGTATCAATATTTTCTTTTAAGACAGACACATTAATTTTCTGCCCATCAATTTACATGAGCTGAGGAGAAGAGAGGGCAATATAGAGGCCTCTCTGGAATCCAGATACCATTCTCAAAAGAAATGGGTCATAGTTATGGTTTAACTATCACATGTTCCACAAAGATAGCTATATTGAGTGCTAAGTCAGTTCATAGCCAATGTGCTATTAGGAAGTGTGCCCAGTGGAAGGAAGTGCGTTATTGGCGGTTCTGTATGGCTCGGAAGCATATATTCTTGTCTTCTGCTCCTTCCTTTCTGCTCTCTGACTGCTGTACTTGAGCAGTTCTCCCCTGCCTGCCCCTTCAGCCATGTCATTTCTGCCTCTGAAATCCTGAGTCAGATTAACCCTCTACTCTAGTTGTGTGCCTTACATATTCCAGCAGCTGCCTTTAAAATATGACTAACACAGTCATTAAAAAGATCAGAGAGATGAATCAGAGAGGGGTGTGGTCTGTGAGAGGTATCTTAGCCAGAAACCTTCCTGGTTACATTATTAACAGGAAGTACTGCTTTGCTAAGACTGGGTTCTGAATTGTTAAGGCCTCTGAACTCTATTCAAGATTTGACAAATACTGTCTGGTTTGAGGAAAAATAAGTTCATAGACCAAACTGCCTTATCTGTACAATGAGTATTATTATGATGTCCATGTAATTAAATCATCTGAGTAAAAATTATAACAATGTATGTTCAAAATTTTAGTACAAATAGTGGCTCTCCAGTAAGGATTTAACACTAGAGATTTTCATTTGTTTTTAAGTTTAAATAATTTATTCATGTTGTTATGTAAGCTACCTTTAAAAACTTTATTTCTCATGAAAATTATCTCTTACATTTCATATGTAATAAGCTCACATAGATAAAAATAAAATCTTTGACTTCATCTCATATCCTTGGGAATTTAGTGCAACACAACAGCAGTCAGTTTAAGAACAATGGGCGATATGCTTGTAGCTAATGTGTAAAGGTGTTCACTAAATTAGGGTATGCCACCTCACTGAAGATGTGCTCATGTGATATCAAAAAGTGTAAAGATTTGCAAACTATGATGGCGTATGTGTGTACTCTAAGCACTCTGGGAGGCTGAGGCAGGGGGACCACAAGTTTGAATCTATCCTGGACAAGTTAGAGACTTATTGAAATCCTATTTCAAAAATTAAAAAGGGAGACTGGGGATGTAGCTCAGTACAAAGGCTCTGAGTATAATCCCTAATACCACGCACACACTTAAAAAAATGTAAAGATTTAGATTTATCAAAGCAACTATTTGGTTTATTTGTATGACATAATTGATTAAAATCTTGAACTGTTAATAAATATTTTCATTTCTTTTTCTTGATTAGTACCCATGTGTACTTATTATGAATAATAAAAAGGTAAATATCTTGCCTAAGCATGATAGGATTGTAAAGTTTTGAAAGTTATAAAACAGTCTCAAATATGTTAGCACATTGAATTGAAAATATCTAGATGGCTGTTTGGTGCTATTTCCACATTGCAAACAAATTATCTGAGACTCAAAGAAATAAAATGAAGTTGTAGTTACTTTGCTTACACTTGACTCCAAATCCCCCTTTTTCTTTTTCATAACAAATTATGGCATTTCAAGTCACTCATGTGGGTGTATGATAAAGGCTAAACTAAGGAAAATTAAGCATCAGCCTATTGATAAGAATGTACTGGACGGTTTTCATGATCTAAGCTTAATCACTGTAGATACTATAACATGCATAGACTAGAGCCAAAAGAAAGGCTCTTATTCTGAGAAAGCATGGGGCCCAACCTTCATAGGAATCTCTTCAACCTTCACTAAACTTGCCAGTCTGGATTGATGTAATACATGTTTCTGTTTTGTGTCTTCTGCAGATTGCCAAGTAACAACTTCGGGTCAGTATATGTACACACTTGTGAATTACCTCACCTTTTTCTTCTACTATGTTCCTACAAGTCTATCATTGGGTTTTACTTGCCATAATCTCTGATACTTCATTATTATCCAGTTTATATTACTTCAAAGTCCCTAAAATTTCCCTGTGCATATGTGCAAATATACTGTGAATTAAGTACACTTTGTTACCTATTCTTGTAATATTTTATATCTTTCCAAAATACTTTTATGAGTTTTCAACCTTTTATGTATATCTTAGATTTACTGCTTAAGAATTTAGGGCAATTTTTTTTTTTTGTACTTGGAATCAAACTCAGGACCTCGTGCTTGCCAGGCAGACACTGTCCCTGCCTCAACAATTTTTTAAAATAAAAAAAAGTTATTAATTATAAGTAGGAACAAATGATTATTTTAAAAAGGGAGTTTAGAAGATCTTCTCTATCAACACACTTAAGGAGACAAAAGGAACCAATAAAACTGATATATCATAGAATTTTTTGATTCATAATAATAAATATAAGAAACTGGAACAAATTTAAACATGAGACCAGATATTGTCCCCTAATATTTACAGATGCTAACAATGTGTCTTATTTTATACTAGGAACAAATCTTTTTTCCGGTGTAGAGTTGACTGAATTCTGCTGTTACTAGAGAGAAAGAATTTCTTCAATGAACATATGAAAAAAAAAGAACAAGTTAGGAGTGGTGTCACATGCCTGTAATCCCAGCACTTTGGAAGGTTGAAGTAAGAGATTCTCAAATTCTAGCTTAGCCTGGGCAATTCAGCAACTGATCAAACCCTGTCTTGAAATAAAGAAATATATTTTTATAACTGGCTAGAGATGTAACAGTGCTAAGGTCCTGGTTTCAGTCCACAGTATCGCACAGAAATAAAAGGGACACAGAAGAGGAAAAATTATGTATCAATAATTAATTGCATAACATATAAATGGTATAATATTTCAATTAAATAGAAGCGATTGTCAACTTGGCTATAAAAGCAATACCTTACTATTTCCTATCTAGAATCAATCAAAGCATGAAGACAGATGCTAATGATAAAACAAAGAAAATAATACATTACACACAATAATGAAAGTTAAATAGGCTGTGTTTTCATAAGATAGTGGTTAGAACATGGATTATCAACAGTGATAAAAGGTAATACTATGTAGCAATGGTTCCTTTATCCAAACAAAAAATAATCCTTAACATGAATGGGAGAATGGTCAGACAAGGAAAGATATTTCCTTTATCTTTTAAAACAAAGAATCAGGAGAAAAACTGTATAGTAAGAATTCATTCCTGTAACCTTAAATAACACATGTAAATAGAAAAATGTCTGGAAAGATGACCTCCAAACTATGAGTATTAGTTAATTTCAGGGTGTGAGTTACTATTATTTCTTCCTTTTCAATTATTTATGTTTTTCTATTTCTTACATCTTTACTATGGTTTATATTTCTGATTAAAAACAAAATTTAGTTTTAAGAAGAAAAATGAGTAGAAGACTCAGGTAGGAAAACTGCAAGTTTGAATCCAGTCTGGGCAAATTTAGAGGCTAAACAGGACCCTGTCACAAAGTAAACATAAAAACAGGACTGTGGATGGAGCTTGGTATCAAGGCCTGGGTTCAAGCCACAAGATTGCAAAATAAGTAATTAAAAAAATAAACAAAAAATCAAAACATGTAGAAATATAGCTAAGATTTCTCATTTTAACTAGAGGACTGGAACTGGTAAGTAGGAATTTGTTAGTGGTATCCTAACCGCCATGACTTGTTACTAACACCTGGCAGAATTTCTGGAAACCTTCAATCACTGAGAGCATAAGGATAGGTTATAAAGAACGGCTAAATATTTTAGGAGAACATAAGTCAGAAAATCTCAAACCCTGCCAACAAGTTTGTTAGCTATGGTTTTAAAGCTTGCTCTTCTGATAAAACAGGAGATAAAATAATTTAACATCCACAGCCTTCTGTTTTGCAGTACACAGTTAAGATAGAGAGTTAATGTGTTATTTATCTAAAACTCTTCTTAAAAATCAAAGTCTAGTGTTCAGTTCCTCAGGGCTTTTTATTAAATTCTATGTTAAAATATTTCTCTTCTAGTTTTTATTTCAAAAATATCAAGGTAGACAAGTATGAAAGCAGAGGTATAAAACAAATTGAAACAACTGATGTATGGACTTAGGTCTTTGATTTGGTAGACTTAGCTTTTGATTCTGAATCTCTGAACGTGGGAAGGAAGGCACAGTTCTTCAAAAGTCACTCCATCTCTCTGAGAGTCTTATTTGCCTTATGTAATCAGGTTAAGACCAGATCGATGCTGAGGTCTTTTTAGTCTCTAAATTTGTATTTTATTTATCACTTACAATTTAATTCCTATTGTCAAAAGAAATCTTCAAACAGATTAATGTGTCATTTATGGAACCATTAAAAATAATCCCTTGTCTACCAGAAACTCATTCCCAGAGCTTTTCTATGAGCAATAATCTATAGTTGATACAACTCTCCTAAGACATTTTCATGTTTGTCTTTATTGAAAGTGCTAATAAATATTAATATGAGGGTTGTTTAAAAAATTGCCTCACTTAAAGGGAAAGGTAGTATTTCTTACATTTCCTCCAAATGTGGACTTTTTTGTCTGTTGCAAATTTCAGAGTCTAAAATGAAAATAAGAAGAAAGAATAATGAGAGGATGCTATAGTTGACATCTTGAATGCTCCTGGAAGGCACATATACTTGGGGTATGGTTTGCAACCTGTAGTGCTACTGGGAGTTGACGGGACCATTGAAAAATGGGGCCTCGTGGAAGAGAGGTCACTAGAAGTGTTCCCTTGGGAGTGATGGTAGAGCTCCAGCACATTTCTGTCTTTTTCTTTCTCTCTCCCTCTCTTCCTCCCTCTGTCCCTCTTCCTCTCCTTCCTCTCTCTCTCTCCCTCCCTCCCCTCTTCTTGCTCTCTCTCTATCTTTCTATGCTTCCCAGACGCCATTAAGTGAACAGGTCTACCACCCACATACTCTCACCATAATGTACTGTGCTGCTACAGGGTAAAAGCAGCAGAACTAAGTGACCATGGATTGAAACCTCTGAAATCAAAATAAACCTTTCTTCTATCATGTGGATTGATTTAAGTATTTTTGTCACAGTCATGGGAAACTAGCAGGAGAAAAGAAGAAAGAAGTAGGAATAATGAAATAAGGAGCAAATACATTGACTTTGAGTGCATTAAGTATTTAAATTGTGGATAATTTTTATATAATATAATAATGAGCCTGGAGTGGTGATGCATGCCTACAATCCCAGTACTTGGGAGGCTGAGGTAGGAGGATCACTGAGTTCAAGGCCAGCCTGGCTTACATAGTGAGTTCAAGGACATCTTGGGCAACACAACAAGACCCTGTCTCAAAAAACAAAACAAAAAAAGTTATAAATAAGATATGAAATATTTAGAATATTAAATGTTAGTGATAATATTTTATAAATGAGTAACATATCAGAAAAAGATAACTGAGAGAATCAATGAATGAGGGAGAAAAATCCACACCAGTGGTTACATTTCTGAGTTGATTACAACACAACCAATTGTTTGTTGTGAATGCACTTACTGAGAGAAGCAGTGTGCTGCAGAAAGATTCTGTTTCTTTTTTCCCATTGACCATCTCTACTCCAAAGAGCTCCTTATATACAGTGTTCTAGCTTTTGATTTTTGATCTTACTGAGCACCTTTAAGGAAAGCTGATGTCCAAGTAGCAGAGGTGCCATGTGTCTGAGGCAATAAGAAAACTCAAGCAGAAGGCATCTGCTATAGCTAAAGATGTGAAGTGAGGTTCTGTGCGCCTATTCAAATCAATGAACACTATGACAAATCACAGCCCTGGCTGGAGGGTTTGACTGGCCAAAATGGTAGATTACTTTTAGAAGATGGATTTCATTACAAGCTTTCATCAAAACTTGAAGAATCTTCTGTTTAAGAAGATCAAACCTACCAGAAGGAAGGTATTGTCATGGGATCTTCACAGAGGCCCATCATAACCATGATGAAGAAATTAATGGTTGAAAAAAACCCACTGAGTTATATTAAATATGGTCAACTTGTGGCATAAGAAGTTATTTCTGCACTTTGCCTCAATACTAGTGTTTTTGTTAACTAGCATACATTTCTAATTTATGAATTTTCTGAAGATAATTTAGTAAAATGAGAGACAGTCTGAAAACAAATTATCTATAACAGGAAAAGGTAACTGTGATATTCAGGTGAATTATTTGCAGGCAATACTGCCTGAAATATTTTCCCAGGTTTTAGGGATCATTGCATTGATAGAATTTCTACCAATTTGTTCTTATGAAATCTTTAGGTGGCCATTGATAAGGAGCTTTAAAAAATGTTGTCCAAGTATGAATTTCAAATAGGCAAAAGGTCTGATACAGTGGTTATCTTGTTTTCAAAGCAAAAGAGAAGGAAGAGGAAAAAAACCTTAACAATTGTCTCTCTTAAACTGATTTTGGTTTAATTACGGAACTGGAACATTAGTTCTTGGAATTGGCACTTTCTTGATAGAGAAAAGAAGCCATGAAAACTCTGCTAGGCAAAGTAAACAAATAACTCTCTCTCTCCTTATGTAAATACAAAGAATGCTATACCACAAACAACAAATCTATGCTTTTCTGTTTTTTTAAACTATATTCAATCTTAGCTTCTTGACATCCTGTAAAATTTTTTGCCGACAGAAACCTACAGGTTGCCTGGGTAATTCAGAAGAATTCTTTCTTTCTTTCTTTCTTTCTTTCTTTCTTTCTTTCTTTCTTTCTTCTTTTTTGGGTTTTTGAGTAGGAAACATGCTATTCCAATAACATCAGTAGAGCAACTACTGATTTAAGTTATTTTGGTGACATATAGAAAGTGATTCAGGTTTGTTTGGAATTCTGAAATTTGATATATATCAGAATTCAGAAATACGTTTTCTAAAGATGAGTGTAACTAACATTTTGTTAATAAATTTTGTGACTGAGCCTGCAATTTGACTTTTGATACCCATTCATTTTTGTTGAGTAATAGAAATCTTCAATATGAGAAAAGTATATGGTCATCTGAATAAAGATCATATTCTCTAACTTTATAAGTAAGAATAACCACCTGAGTTAGGCCAATCAGAAGAAGTCTATGTGAATCATCCAGTTTGTGCTTTTTTCAGATGGAGAATACCCTCCATTTCCTTCTTTACTTCTTCCCTTTAACTTAAATGAAGCCAGAATGGCAAGACATTTTAAGAAATTTTGGCAGTAGAAGAGACAGAAATGCTCACCAAATATTTCATGTACCCCTAACATATCCCAAGCTCATCTAGTTATTTACAGCCTAAATCTGTTTCTGACCAGTAAACTGTGAATTGATATAACTTTGATCACTTCCCAATGGACTGTGAAAGGTCAGTTGCAAATCTGAATTTCTCTTTCCTTTGACCATGATGACCAAGGAAACTTCTGATTCCACCTAATGGCACTGTATGATGGCAGAGCATCTATCAGTGGATTTCTCTGAATGATTTTGTAGGAGAAAGCCCTTCAATGGTGACACACTCTAATATGTGTAAATAACAAACTTTTCTTATGATTCTTTTGGGGTGTAAGGAATGATTTGTTAAAGTAACATAGCTTATCCTGAGTTATGAATGGATGAAGCCAACATCCTAGGACAGAAGAACATGAAGTTTGAAAAGACTTGGGTCTCCAATACTGTACAGCTACTGTAACTGTTGGGTCTTCTATAAAATTTGGTAAGAGAAAAATAAACACATATCTTTCATATATAAGGTCCCATTGATGGCCTTATATAAGAATCTCTGCACTACTTCATGAGTGATTTACCAAATTTGAGTTTAAATTCCATAATGGTCATATTTTCTAAAATAAATCTTGTAACTATACATCATAACAATACATTAAAATGACATTTGCTGGGATTTTTCTACACTGTCATTTCAAATATTCTTTGTATAACATTTTGAAAATATTTCCAATGATTATTGTATTTTAAAACATGCACATGTGGCTAAAACAATCCTTTCTATTTATTTCTTGTCTTTCTCTTTTTCCCTTTTTGGTTCTTTCTTACCTCTCTCAGTGTCTTCCTCCCTCCCTTCCAGCTCCCTGCCTTCCTCATCATTTGCCTGCTTGCCTTCCTGCCTTCCTTCCTTCCTACCTTCCTTTCTTCCTGCCTTCCTTCCTTCCTTCCTTCCTTCCTTCCTTCCTTCCTTCCTTCCTTCCTTCTTTCCTTTTGATTTGCCTTTCACATTTGCTCTTTTCAATGATAGAATGTATTGAAGGCTAAAAGTCTACAGGATTTCAGTGTTTGCTTATCACTATATGACAATAGATCTGTATGGAAATCATGAGCTCCTTCTCCTTGCAGGAAATCTCTCTTTATTCTTGTAGCCATAATATCATACCTGGGAAGTTACTTTTTCAAAACAACAAATTCGTTCTGGACTATTGTCATGCAGACAGGTTTAAGGATGGGTTCGATTTTCTTTTTATCACCCCTTCTCTTTATTCAGTGCAGGTGCTGGACGGATTTCTCTGCTGTGTTTCCGCATCCAAATCAGCTCGACAGGCAGTCCCTCAGTGCACTTTGAAAAGTCTGCATCTTGGCTGGGGATTTGCTTCTGGGTAGACTCATGAATAGTTGTGAACCATGGCAATGTATGAAGGAAAATTCTACACTAGTATTGCTATTCACACTGTTATTATAATTTTGATATATTGATATAATGAAATATATGTGTGCTAGAACTATGAAAATAAAAGCAATATTTAAAAAGAGTGTTTCAAGACTGAGGAGTAAATAGAATCCACATGATCAAGGTTTAATAGTGCTATATCCCCTTCATGGTGGTAGCACAAAAGAGACATGAAGAACTGAGTATAACAACAGAGAAAAAAGAAAAATGGGTTATAGAAGTTCCTGAAAGAAATGGATAAGTGTTCCTGAATCTTAAATAAAGAATTGTAGTTAGACAGGTAACACTAATGTAAAAAATTCCTGGTAATCATTTTTCAATTATAAAGATGACAATTTTATTTGAATTAACCTAGCATATGATTCATGCTGATTTAAGAGTTTGATTGTTATTAATTTATTTACTTCTAATAGTCACAGGAGTTAAGTATTATTGTTTCATAAGAGGAAAATTGGGATAGAAAGATTTAGCATGTTGCCTTCCCAAAAAGGAACTTAAGAAATATCCTATTGAGCAGAAAAGCCAGAGGTCAAGTCAAGGCCTTCTGGATCTGCAATGCACCCTCTTAAAAACAACACTAATTTGCTGTCCAGACAGTGAGGGCATCGCTTTCCTCTTTAAGAGTCACTGCCTCTGTTTACATATTATTCTAAGTCTTATAAATCCCTAGCATTTGTGCGAACTTGGAGCCCTCTTTGCTACAGACAAGGAGAATGTTTATTTAAAGAATCCATTCACAAACAGAAGCCTATCTCCTAATGGCCTTAGGATTGTGACATCAATATGCCAATACTTTGCAGACATTTAAGACTTCAAAGCTAAAAAGTGAACTTGCATGAAATTCCTTGAATGTCTTCCTCCAGATTGCACATATCTGTTTTGAAGACTTAGAAATGTGTTTAAATACCAACTTAAATATTTATTTTAAGCCCAGTGTGGTGGCACATATCTGTAATACCAGCAGGTGGGATGCTGAGGTAAGAGAATTGCCACAAGTTCAAGGCCAGACTAGGCTACATAGTGAGTTCAAGACCAGCTTGGACTACACAGTGACACCCTGTCTCAAAATAAATAAGTAAATAAATAGAAGAAAGAAGCGTTTATTTGGGGGTATGTGTGTATATAAAACCACTAAGAAGAATTTTTTAAATTTTATAACCTTATTTAAGAGAAAACAATTTAAGTCCTGATTAAGGACTTAAGTTATAAATTAAATTATAAATTAAGGACTTAAATTAAATTATAAATTAAGTCATTTATAAAATAATACAAAAACAAATATATTCCATGAACTACATTAAAGTTTATGACATTCTGGTTATGTGTAATGTAAACAAATATACTTAGTACATAGCCAGTAGATTTGCTACAAAATTTAACAGTGAATCACTTTGAACTTTAAATACATGATGTAATGTTTGTGAAAAGTTTTATTTTTACAACATTAACATAGTCCAACAGAATTGGACTTGGTCAAGATCATATGAAAGTTTTAGTCAAAAATTTTTTGTCAGTTGTTGAAATTATATTTTTATTTGATTTTTTAAAGCACTTAAGGCATATAAAACCATTCCAGTGTAAATGAAATTTGTTACAATTTAAGAGATGTAATCTTTTATTTTTTTGTTTCAAGTTGTTAGGTAATTAATACAGGTGTTTTAAAAATTCATCAAAATTGCTAGCATTTGTAAACAAGGTTGCAAGCAAATTTACTAGATTTTGGTATTTTATTCTTTTACATTTCTTATAAGTCTAAACAGCTTTAAATTAGAATGAAAGTTCAGTAAAGAACATATATTTTATGCTTAGCCACTGAAATGTAAAATACATAGGGAAAAAGACATAATGTGTCACTATTGGTAGATACAATTATTCATTGCCTAATAGGTGTTCTTATATTCATACATAGAAATGGAGGCTCAAAGATTAACAACAAGAGGTTTTCAATTGTTCATGTGTTATTTTTTTCATTGACATCTGTTAAAGAAAAAGTCATTAACTGTTCAAATATCAACAACTTACAGATTTGGGGATTAAATTTCCAACACATTGGCTGTTAGAATAATAGCAGTTATTTTCTGTGCACTTGATAATTTTTTGAGATTAATAACTTACCAAAAACATTGGTAATTTTTCAGTATCCCACATGATTTATATGAAGAATGTCTGCATATTGACTTCTAATGCTATCAGCTGTGCTTGAAATAGGCTTTTTATCTTTTCAAGCTTTGCTGAAAGTGCTCAACTCAGCTAAACGTTTTCAAGAGATGGACCTGGTTCATACAATATTGAACAGGAAAAGAATGGAAGTACTGTGCCTAATTACAGTCAGTTTTTTTTCTTTATTTCAATAAACACTTCCAGGTAAAACATGAGAAGGTGTTGCCCAAGTCAGAAGGATTTATTTCTTCCATGTTTCTTCCTACCCTGTGTTAAATTTCCCAAAATGTTCCATCT
>RJWT010031387.1:0-14395 GCA_004365215.1 Cuniculus paca | reverse complement strand
GGTGATGTGTTTAGTATAGGCATTTGAGAATATTTCCCACTAAGGTAAAGAAAAAATTACTGTATTTTGCCATTTTTACCTGTTACAAAGGAAGACAGTGTCTTGACCCTCTTTGACTTTTGGAGGCAGTATATATACCACTTGAGAATATATGTTCTAAACCATTTGCTCATTTGTTAGATACCTTTAAAAGCTACCAGTTTCAGGTAGGATCTAGAACAAAAGAAGACTCTGGAAATGTAGCTCAGTGGCACAGCACTTGCCTAGAATGCACAAGACCCTAGGTTCAATCCCCAGCACTGAAAAACAAAAAGAGAAGTGTCTACAGCAGATTCAGACGACATACCAGCTACTCTAGTCTGTAACCCACACAACCTAGCAGATCTGACGGTACTAGGGGTGTCCACTGTGCATATGATATTTAGTGCATTCTCTGGCAAGTCCCAATAAGAGAATTAAAGCTCAGGCTCCTAAGGTTTTGGGGCAAGTCTCTACCTTCTGAAGGACAGAAATACTTTTTTGGAAAATAGATCCCGGCATACTACTTCATCCTAATAGAGACTGAGTCCTCTTCATGGGACACCAAGTAACTGTGTGACTGTAGTTGCTGATTATGAATGTGGTACTGTCACTTCTGTTGAATCATAAAATAAGGCATTGAACATTTCTGTATTCTGGATCAGGCAAGTCTAGAAGGAAAAGGTAACTCACATGAGCAGATGGCTTAGACTGACTGACTTCATCTCTGTTGCACCTTCACCTCACCTGGCTTCATGGAAGACTCTGTATGACCAATTTATGGAGGTCAAAGGTTTATGACTGCTTTATGGACTGGTCCAATAAATTAATGTAAGTCAAAAAATGAGCTAGGACTGCACTCAAGTTTGGTCTTATTAGATAGTAGTGAAAGGAAAGACTCCAAGTGAATAAAGCTAGAAGTAATCATTCATTTTGCATGAAGGCAAAAGGGATTGAGGTAAGGATATACATGCAATACCAGTTAGTAGCAAGTAATTTGACTGGTTTGTTACTGGCCTGGAAGGAATAATATTGAAAGATAAGGAACAGGAAAGTTCAGGGCAGAGGCAAACAGATAGATCTTGCAGTGGAGGTGGGCACAAATTGCATGAATTTTTGTGTATCATGTTAATGCCCATCAGAGAGTATCCATTAGTTATTCTGGCTCTTGGTAACTCTAAACAATGAGATGGATGGATGGCTTATTCCATGAATGTCAACCAGTGGCAGTAAAATACACATGAATGAATTGGCCATGGTAAGAATGATGGGAACCAAGCAGGGGTCCAACTGCATGGATTCTGCTATGATGCATGGTTTGTCCTCAAAAGGTTCATGTGCTACAAACTTGGTCCCTGGTGTAATGGCATTAAGAAGTGGGAAGGTTAAGAGGTGGGCTTGTGGAAGGTGATTAGGTCATGAGAGACCTATTCTGGGAAGGCATGAGAATAGTTTCCTCAGGACCTGGTTAGCTATTGAACTGGTTCAAGCCATCATCTCTTACCTGATTAACAAATACAGCAGCAGCTAGGGTGATGCTAGTAAAATATAAGTAAGATCTTATGTTTTGAGAGGAGGAAGGTTCAGACTCCTAAAAAGCTTTTTATCTCATTTGGAAATAGGTATAAGATGCAATAAAAATGCAGTTAATGTTTACATTTTTAAAAAATTTATTATAGTAAAAGACACATGGTCATGAATTCCCTCCATACACTTTTCTTGGTTTTGAGCACACTTATTCCATCATTCTTGTCACTTCTGAAAGCAGTTCTAGAAGTCTTCTTTCGTGAGTATCTTTTTGTGGTTGTCTCAATATCTTGAATCAAGTCAAAACATTTATGGCTATTTCTGTCAAATAAAAATATTACAGTGTGTCCTTATCCACCTTGTTCACCAGAACTGGCACCACACAATTTCTGGCTTTTTTGAAAGTCAAAAAATGATCGTGAAAAAACATTCTGTATCAATTCAGGATATTAAGGCAGCCGTGACCACTTAACTAAAAAGAGAACCTCCAGAATTGCTTCAGAAAGCGGCACGAATAGGGTTTAAGTGTGTCAGAAGTCAGTGGGAGTATTTTGAGGGTGAATAATGGCAATGTGTTTATTAACAAATTAAAAACATGTAAACATTTACCATTTTGTTTGATCACACCTCGTATTTACATGTATTTGTATATACACAGATTATATATCACATGTTATATATTAGACATTTAAGTAACTTCCCTGACCTTTTTTTCCTACTTCAGTCACATTTCTTTTCTTGTTGCTTCTTAAAACACTCTGCATGTTTCACCCACGCCTCTCCTGCCTCTGTATTTATTTACAGTTTTCTTCTAGATATCAGCCTGTCTTCTATTTTTGCTCTTTCGGATATTTATTCAAATGTCACCTTCTCGGTGAGGTCTTTTGTTATAGACCTGAAGTTTGTGCCCCCTCAGAATATTCACCCTGAAACCTACCCCCAACATGATAGCAGGAGGAAGCTGCTTCTCTGGGAGGTAATTAGATCATAAGGGCAGGGCTCTGTGATGAAATTAATGTCGTTATAATAACAGAGTGAGGGGGACCCTGCTTTCTGCCTTGAGAGGATACAAGAAGGCAGCCAGTTACAATCTAAGAGGACCCCATATGTGGTGTCTAGACATTTAAAATGCAATTTCCAGCATGCTTTCTCTTTTCACTCTCTTTCTTTATATTTTTTCTTTACAGGTATACTTTTCAGCATATGACATTCTTTTTGTTTTATTTTTTATTTTATTTTTTTTTTTGCTATTTCTCCATGCTATAATATAAGGTCATTTAGTATGTATCTCCAGTGCCTAGAAAAGTATAGCACATAAGTGATCAATAAATATTTATGGAAAAAAGAAAGACTAATTGTAATAAAACACTAATTATCTAGTGACAGAATTTTTAGTCACCTTAAATCTTTGGGCCATGTCCATAAACCCATAAATACCAGGAAAGGCTGATGAGATGGAAATGCCAGTCAGAAAGCCCATTAAAGACTTCCTCCGGGGAGAGTCCCTCATTTTATCTATTCTTAAGTCCTATATACGGAGGCTTTCTCTCAAGCCAGACTTAGTTTTCCTACTCACGAAAAGACTGAAATAACAAAATATAGTAACAGTATGTGGCAATAAGAAGAGATCATTTCATTCCTCCTCTCTGGAGTTAATTACAATAATATTTAGGTGTGGATAATGTTAAATTAATGCCTGCAGAATACACATCAAAAGTTTAATGTACCATATAAATAGAGAGATTAAGGTAGGATAGAAGAAATAAAAACTAGGTAGAAAGGAGACAAGAAAATCAAGATTTTAAAAACTGTACTTTTAAGAAAAACTGTAGCTCAGGACACGAGCCCAGTTTTTTGCTTGTTTGGTTTTGCTTGTTTTTCTTTCTCTTCTCCCAAAACATAGTCAACCAGGGCAACTACCTTCCACCGACAAATGGGTTTGCCCATGTCCTTTTTACTTCCAATGTCCCCATTTACCTGAGAATAAACAACCTTTTAGGATTTCCTATCTGAATGTGCCATTATGTCACTAGGGGTGGGCTATCCTCTCCCACCCACTAGACAAAACTAAGACTATAGATTATCAAATTCCACAGGTTTCTACCACCCAAAACCTATCATTTCCAGTTCCCAAGTCTATTGTGCCTCACTTCACTGAGCATCCGCACTCTGCTCTTGATTGTGTCCTATATCTCTAATAAATGCTTCTCTTGCCCCTTACTGGTGTGTCCTGAAAATTTTTTTTCCAAGAAAAGTCAGTAAACCTGCAAACTTATTTCAAAGGGATAGGATAGATTCCTTATTTCAGCCTCAGGGTCCTCTGTGACCCAGGCCCAGTGACAAGATCAGATTTCCCGAAAGAAAAATTTCAATCAATGGAGCTCTTTCCAGGTCCCAAAGTGATGTGGGAAGTTTACTTTAAGTTCATGATGAAATATTTGAATTTCTGACATATTCTCCTGATGACAAAATAATCTCAATAAGATTATACCAGAAAACCCCAGGGGACATATACATTTTACCACATGTAAGAAAATAATATTTATTTATAGGATATTTTCTTTTTTTTTTTAGCAGCACCAGGGATTGAACTCACAACCTTGCGCTTGCCAGGCAGGTGCTTAGGCCTCTGAGATAGATCCCCGGCCCTTGTGTTTTTGAGACAGGGTCTCACTATGCTGTTCAGGCTGGCCTTGAGCTCACTTTGTAGCCCAGGCTGGTCTCGAACTCACAACGATCCGCCTGTCTCAGCCTCCTGAATGCTGGGATTATAGGCGTGAGCCACCACGCCCAGCTTACAGGATATTTTCAAAATCACAAGTGACTCCTTTGTAAATTAAAGAATTTTGTTTTGAAAATTTCTAGAACACTATTCTTGAGAATTCATTCAGAAGTGACACAAAGTAGAGTCTGACCTATAAATGGAACACTTCAAATTCAACCTGTAATTGTGAGCAAATGGGGCCATTTTGCTTACAGTTAATTTTTTTCTATTTTTTATGACAGTAAGGAAAGTCAGCAGGTAATTAAGTATATCCATTAACTTCAGTAAAAACAGAGCATAAAGAATTTAACATCAACCATTTGTAAAAGAGGCCTTTAAATTATTAACTTAATGAATGGCCACATTTGGTAAACTTCCGTGTAAAAAAATCTCCTTAAGGGACAGGCCAAATGTGCAGCATAAGGAAAGTAATCATCTTAATATTATATTCAAAAGGGAAGCTGTCACATTTAAAGGTCAAGCAGCTTTTATTTTTATTTTTAAAATATGTTGTGTTCTTTGTAATAAAATAAATTGAATTCTAGCGAATATCAAATGTACACTTACAGCTTAACAAAAATACCAGATTATTCCAAAGCAGAGTTTATTTATTTATTTTTTTTGTGGCACCAGGGATCAAACTTACAACCTCACGCTTGCCAGGCAGGTGCTTGAGCTAAATCCCTGACGCTTCCTTGTCTTTTTGAGACAGGGTCTCATTGTGCCATTCAGACTGGCCTTCAGCTCACTTTGTAACCCAGGCTGCTCTTGAACTCGAAACAATCCTCCTGTCTCAGCCTCCCGAGTGCTGAGATTACAGGCATGCACCACCAGGTCGGGCTTCCAAAGCAGAATTTCTTAACTTTGGGGAGAGGAGTGGTCAAGGACACCTTTGAAAATTTAAGAAATGCAATAGTGTATGTATAAACAAATTTTCACATAGTAACAGATTCTCAGGACTACAACCATGAATTTCTAGGAATCCTCTGAATTTGAGGTCATTAAATTTTAATCTGAAGGGTAACTGACATATCTGTTTCATCAGGAAACATTATAATAATAATCAGTTAGATAAATTCAAAGCCATTCCTCTGATCTGAATAAATTTGAAAATAAAATTTATTTGATAAATGGAGCATTACGCTCAGATGAGATTAATTCAAAATACTAAGACTTGGACCCCAAGCAAGCCAGCATTTGTTCACACAGAGAGGAAGGACCAGACATCCTGAATTTGTGCCTCAGTGGAGCTACCCTGATTTCTGAGGGTGAGGTCTTAAAACACACACAGTACTACCTCTGACAGTGTCTGCCACTCTGGTGTTCACGTCTCCTCTTTGAATCAATTCCTGGGGTATTCAAATAGCGTTATATTATGGTTCAGATAAGTGTCACCCAAAAGTCTCAGTTATAAAAATATTTAAACATGCTAAGTGTAGAACAGTATAGCTGAAACACAGGGAAAAATTCCCAAAGATGATGAATGATTGTCCGGTTTAGAAAATAGAAGGACAGTGGGCTGAGGATGTCGGTAAATGGTAGAAGGCTTGCCTAGAGTGTATGGTTTAATCACCAGGACTGAAAAAAGAATTGTGGGATAGTCCATCATTTAGACTAGCACATACAGAATACAAACAACTGAAACAGAACCTTAAACCACAACAGCAACATCGACTCCTTCAGAAATATTTCTGAAGAAATACAAGCATGTGGTGGGTAGAGCATATACTACATGCTTAGGATTTGGGGGTTCAATGCAGCAAATGTAGGAAACTACAAGCAGAAAGGTTAAAGGACATGGCAAATTAACTCAGCACTTTCTTTCTTTTCCTCTTCTTCTGCTTCTTCCTCTTCCTCTTCTTTTCTCCTCCTCCTCCTTAGTACTTTTCTTTTTCCTTCTTCCTCTTTTCTTCCTCCTCTTTTTCTCCTTCTTCTCCTCCTACTCTTCCTCCTCTTCTGCTCCTTCTTTCTTCTCCCCCTCCCTCTTCCTCTTCCTCTTCCTCCTTCTCCCTCTTCTTCCCTCTTTTCTTCTCCCCTCTCCCCCTGCATTTTACTCTTTGTTTTTTCCAATACTAGGAAATGAATCCAGGGCCTTTGCACTGAGCCACATCTCCAGCCCTTTTATATTTTGAGACCAAAATCTCACTAAGTCACTACTTTGCCCAGGCTGGGCTCAAACTTGCAATTCTCGTGCCTCCGCCACCCAAAGTGCTGACTGAGATTACAGGCATGTGCCAGCACTCCTGTTTCAGTTAGCACTTTCTTGAGAAAGAATTCATACAAATCCATCTGTTTTCTCATTCAGAGAAGGGATGGTCCCCTTAGGCATAGAGATAACTTTCTAGATAAGTTGATCTTCTAAGTTTGGTTTTGAATATGATCTATAATTATATGCCAGGGGTTAGGTGTAGTCTCTTGCCTCATTTCAATTCCCTTAAATCAGTAATTCTCAGTTGGGAGGAGTCATTTTTTTTTCTTTTTTTCAGATTTCCTGACTATCAAAGATTGTAGAATGTCCCACTGGGGAGTAGGTATAACAGCTCACCCTCACCTCGAACCCAGTTAAAAATGCTGTTATAATGAGAGTGTGCTGTGCCCTTTGGGAAGCTGGCAGTGAGGACAACATTCAGAACCACCTCTTCACTAATTACCACAAACACTGTAACTCTCTTCCACCCGTCCATAACACCACAGGGTAAGCGTAGGGACAGCAGAGAAAGAGGAGGCCTGATGACCTTCTGATACCATAATAAAGGGGCAGAAGATAAGCCTTAGGAAGAATTGTTCTCTACACTGCAATGATTTGCAAAAGGGTTAAGCAATTTATATAGCATCATGATATGGGGCACAGATTCAAGGCAAACAACTCTGTAAAAGCACAAGGTTTTACATTTTAAACCAGTGGGAGCTCTTCAAAAACTGAAAGGAATCACATCATGAATAACATAAATCTTAGGCAAGCACATCCCTCAGCTTGTAGTCACTGCTAAATGAGCACATCATAGCATTTTAACCATGCATTTCATCAATTTTTTCCCCATCTCAGAATAACTTCATTCTTTAGGACACAGTACCTTGCTCCTGGTTATTTGCAAGATCAGATCCTTCTGGTGGCTGCTGTTTTGTCACTCTGTGATGCAGTGGTTTCTCTCAGATGATGCTCATTAGCATCAAAGATATCAGAAAGCTTCTAAATGAATCTTTTTTTATCAGAAGAAAAACTGATTCCTGGGCTGGGGATGTGGCTCAGTGGTAGAGTTCTTGCTTTGCAAGCACAAGATCCTGGGTTGGATAGCCAGTACCCACCCCTCCAAATGATTCCTTCCAAATAAATGATCCCACTCAATTTCTCAGTTAGTGAGAGAGATAATGAAGAGAATGGAGAACGCTGGTTTCCTGCTGCTATTTCATTGCTTATTCTTTGACATTTACTGTTCTCAACATTCAGTGGAATTTTAAATAGCATGATTCCAGTTCCTCTGTGCTCTCAAAGCCACATGCTTTTTAATAACTCTGGAGTTTCTGCCACTGATAACTCTCTGAAGAACTTCTTTCTCGCAGTGTCCACACTGCAGACAATCTGAGACTAGCATATTCATTTGCTCATTGATTTACTTAAGCTGTTTTTGAGAAGCAAAGTAGTTCCAGATCCTGTGCTGGGCTTGTGGAATTCAGGGTTGAATGACAGGGTCCCTGTGTTAGAGGAGCTCATGTCTGCTTGGGTAGGCATGGAAAAAAGCAAGCCACAGGAAAGCACACGGGGTGTGAGGGCCAGGGACATGTTCATGCCCAGACTGTTAGGAGGGAGGGTAGCTCACCCAGCCTAAGGGTCGTGGTTGAGGAGAGACTTCCTGCGGGAATCGACATCACATCTGGATCTTGGAAAAGGCACTAGCCAGATGAAGAAAGGAAAGTGGGCTTTAGGCAGGGAGAAAGAATGTGAAATGGGAGGCAAGGGCACTTGCAGGAGCAGAGAACTGTGGGGAACATGGCAACAGTTCTGTTAAGTAGAAGTGGGAAGTCAGAGAAATTAAGAGTAATGATGTTTAACAGATTGTACCAGGTCTTGATGAATCTTGAAGATTGTTCAAAAGAAGTTTTATTCTGGAGGTTATATGGAGCTGATGTGGAGGTTTCCTCAAGAATATGATAAAACTTACTTTATTATGTAATGGGAGTTTGGAGAATGAAGCACTGCTTGGAGATTATTGTACTAATTAATCCGGGGAGACAAGAAACAAGGGTCTCTCAGCCTGAAATACATAGCTATGCTGAAATACTCATTTACTGTTGAATGTTCTTTTAAGCTAAACTTGTGAGAAAATCTTGAAGTACAATTGTTTTTCACCTAGCTTCATTTTCTTAAATGGTATGCACTTTCTTTGCTTAACTGCATTGAACTAGTCTAGATTGTTCTACCACTCTTTCTATTCTATATTTAACCAATCAAGAAAACCTTTTTACCCTGGTCTTATGTACAACTAACTTTTCAAGGACTGATTTAAATTTCTACTAAGAAACAGGTGTGTATGTGTGTGTATATAGAAAATCTTAGTTGCCACCAAGTTTCTGATTTGGTAACATTTAGCATGCAGATTTAAAAAAACACTTTATGAAATGTCATCTCTCTATACTTCTACCACTTCTGTCTCAAAGGAGTTTCTAGATGTGCTACACAGGTGAGCAGCTCAGAATTAAGTAATCATACACACTAGGTGAAGGAAGCATTTTAAAAGGGGTCCCTGATAAGTTTTTTGACAAGTATTTAATGAATCAGTAGAAACACTAAGATAATGACTCATCCACAGAGTAAAAGAGACACTATTTTTTAAAAAATCTTTAATAATTGCCCAAGACAAGAGCAAAGAAAGTTCTTGAGTTGTTTTTCATCGTACTAACATCTGAAGTGAAACTAAGGTTTAGCCAGAGCCAGGAACAGGCAAAGTGCAAATCCGCCAGCTCTTTAGAAAGGACACCTCACCTTATCGTGCACCGAGTTTTCTGACCCTTTGTGTTACAGATCGCGCAGGTGTCGGCAATAATATCTCCCAAAGTGTGGACAACTGAGTGCTTTTAGACTGTGAACACACACGCGCGCGCATCCCCTTTGGCCTGGGCTCCCGCTCCTCTGTGCAGTCTACCTTTCCAGGAGCCCTCGGCCTCTGGTCCTACCCTCTCTCCTTTCCCGGATACTCACAGAGTCTCAGTCCAGGGCGGCAAGCTGGGGATGAGGTGGACATCCTTGCAGGTGACTCTGAAGTCGTCCTCCTGGTGGCACTGGCAGGGTGGAGACGGACACCCCTTCTCCGCCAGGCTCCCGGGCAGGAGGAGCAGCAGTGCTAGCGGCAGCAGCAACTCCGGCCTCATTTTCCACGGCCCCCAGGGCTACTTCTCCATCGCGCGCGGCCGCCTCATTCTCTGCCTCTGCCCCTTCTGTTCTCCCGGGCTGAAGCGGACGGGAGCGGGAGGGGCGCGAGGAGGCAGGGCTGGCAGGGCTGTGACCTCACCACCGGAGCGGAGGCTGGAAAGGGAGAAGAGGCTCTCAAGCGCTCTGCTTCCCTAGGCAACTTTCCACGCAAACAAGCCTACTTTCTTCGCTTTCCTTGGCCCGAGCCACGCTGCGCGCTCAGTCTGTTCCCGGACACCCTGCGCCGGTCCGGTGGCGGCCCCACACGTTCTTCCAACGACTTTTCCCCAAACCTTCATTTAGACACGCTTTTCCTTTCCTTTCAACTCCCTGAGCCACCTTCTGCGGTGCGCAGTCTCCGACAAGCGCTGCAGCCCCAGCGCCCACCCGCGCGCACTCTATCCATACCAAGTCCCCCCGGAGTGCACTGCCCCGGCGCAGACCAGTGTGTGTCCTGCAGAACTTCGGCCTCCTCGGGCCAAAGACGCCCCCTCTGAGAGTCTAAGGAGAGCACAGGGGCGAATCCAGCTCCAGGTGCAGCCCTAGCCCGAGCGCGACCCCCCGGCGAATCTTCGCGGCGGCCCAATTTGCGCGCCCACCGGGATCGCTGCGCGCCGGGGCTGCGCTCTGCGGGAATCGCCGCAAGGAGTCGCCAGGCGGCGCCCGGCTCACTGTCCAACCGACCCAGTCGACCAGGAACCGGGCTCTGGGGCCATCTGCTGTGCACAGCCAGAATCGCAGGAACAGTTCTGGAGCCCTAGTGGGCCTCTAAATCCAGCTTTGCAATGTACCTTTGAAGCCAGACTGGAAATCTAGATTTTTCTGGTTTGCCTAAAAATTTTATTAATTCATATACCCCTGCCTGAAAAGATGAGACAAAAAAGAATATTTAAGCACCACATGATCAATTGCTCATCGTTCTTCACACACTAGCCAAAAAGACTGATTACAAATACAGACCAGATCATGCCAATTTCCTTCTTTAAAGTCTTCAGTTGCTTACTAATTCCTCTTAGGACAAAAGGACTATCAACTCCATATATACTGTGCGAGTCCTTTTGTATGAAATTTTGAAACTGGGGGAAAGTCGTGGTGATGGAAATCAAAGTGGAAGTTGAAAGGAAATGATTATAAAGAGGAGAGAACACACAAAGGTTCTATATCTTAAACTGGAGGTTAAGTGGATATACAGATATTCCTCGTTTACCGACCTACTCATTTAAGGACCGGGTCGCACTGTTCAGGCTTATGACCCGCTGCTGGAACTTTTACTCATCTTTTTCTTTCTTTTTTTTTGGAGGGGAATACAGTTCTGCACATCTTGTTGGTAGAGCCTTAATGTTCTTTTTGGGGGGGGAGTACAGTCCACGGTGTTTATACAGTACCATGATTTTTACTGGTTGTACGGCACCGTGCTGTAGTTATATGTTCTGTCACACATTACAGTACTGCGTGTAAGAGTTATGCAAACAAAAGCAAAATCAACAGGATGGAATTTCTTTTGACCATTTCTCTGTTCTGAATATTGTCATGTACATCCTATATAGAATTCCTCATTTATCAACCAAGTCATCTAACGTCCTCATTGCAGGAATATGACTTGGTTGTTAGACGTTGAATGTCTGTGTAGATTTATCAAAATTCACTCAGCTGTATATTTAAAATATTCCAAGGTTTATAAGCTCTCTACTGATAATCACTCCAAACTGAAAACAATCCACATGCCCTTCAGCTAGGCAATGGGTGAAGAACGGCGATGCATCCATACAGTGACAGATTATTCCATAATGAAAATAAATGAACTATTGATTCATGCAACGCATACTAACCTTGAATGCATAATGCTAGTGAAAGAAGCCAAACTCAAAAGATTATTGATATGTAACTGTTCATATAAATAGGACTTATATAACATTCTTCAAAAGGCAAAGCCATAATAAGGACAGGAAACAGACCAGTGATTGCAAAGGGCTGGGATTCAGAGGCAAGTCTGACTGCAGACACCAGGGAATTTCCTGCAAGATGAAACTTCTCGGTCTTGATTGCGGTGGTTCCGTGGTGATTTGTAAATGTGATAAATCACAGTAAATAAGTTTTGGAAGTCCAACTACATTACATTCCCGAGGTAAACTCCATTTAATCATGATATATTTATTATCTTTTAAAATTTTTATTTTTATTAATACATTTGCAACACATCATGACTACATTCACGGTCGGGAGCTGGTACATGTATATAACACATTCTTTTTTCACTCCCTTATTTTCTTCTCCTTCCCCTTTCCCTCTGTCTCTCGTTCCCTTTGCTTTTGCAAAGGATCTAATTCTCTGTTTATTATTTTTTAAAAAATATTCTTTGATGAAATTTCATAAAATTCCAATTAGATTTGCAGAGATGTTCACAAAGATAACAAAGTGGTCTGTTATTGTTTTCTGTAATTTATTTGTCTAGCTTTGGCATCCGAGTAAATAATTCTTCCATCACAGAAAGAGTTCAGAAATATCTCTTCATCTTCAAATTTTCATAAAAATTGGTATTTCTTTATTGGTTACAGTATTTGGTAGAATTCACCAGTGAAACTATCTAGATATTGGTTTTTACTTGTAGGGATGTTTTTAACTACAAATTCAGTTTCAAAAAATAAATATAGTGCGTTCAGGTTATGTCAGTCTTCCTGAGGTTGCTTTCCTAGTTTGTGACTTAAAATGAACTTGTCCATTTAATCTAAAGTGTTGAGTTTATTGCCATAAATTTGCTCATAATATTCTCTTATTCTGTTTATATCTATTAATCTGTTCTAATGTCAGCTCCTTCATACATAATACTGATGTCTTTTCCTGATTTGGTATATTCACAAAACAATTTCATTAATATTCTCAAAGAAGCAAATTTTTGTTTTATAAGTTTACTTTTCTAGTTCTAGTTCATTGATATATGCTCTGATCTATATTAGTTCTTTTCTTCACCTATTTTGGGTGCAATTTGGTCTTATTTTCTTAGTTTCTTAAAGTGAGACTTCTAGTAAATGAAGATTTTTTTCCTTTTTAAAATACTTTCATGTATAGTGCCATAGACTTGTGCCACATATGGTACTTTGATAAGCTCACAACTTTTGATATATTGTAATTTTGTTTTCATTTAGCTTTAAAAAAGTAATTTTTCTTTTTGATTTCTTTATTGCTTTATGGGTTATTTAGAAATAAATTATTTAGGGAGGAGCTAAGGATGGTGGAATAGTAAGCAGCAGAGTAAACAGTCTCTCTGAGAGAAACAGTTCAGATGCTGGAATATAACATCATGGAGAGGATAAGAAGGAAGGAAGTGGGTCCCCTGAACCAAGGAAGAATCTAAAATATGACTTGAAGCCCACAAAGAGAATAAAAAGAATTTAAATGAAGAAGGAGGGGGTAGCTGGCAGTGCCTCAGCCTGGAGCCGGATTCACCCTGCCAGAAGAGCTGCTGAGCCTGGAGATGAGCGGTCACAGTTGCGGTCATGGTCGCAGCTATGGTGGAACCCAGAGGTCTCTATGCAGAGGCGCAGGAGTGAAGGAGAGTGGCAGATGTGGAGACTTGCGCAGGCTGCTGGTGAGTGCTTGGAATTAAACCATCCCCCCACTGCCCCATGGGAGAGAGTAATGGGCGGACTCCATCTTGGAGTCAGGCAGGTTCCCCCTGGAGCCAAGACTGCTAATCACTTCTGGTGTCAGCACCAGGTTGTGGGCAGACCTGTGGAAGTTGCTTGGAAGGAAGCCAGAAAAACCAGTCATTTGGGAGCTCCAGGTTGTGGGCGGACCAGCGGAAGCTGATTGGTTGGAGATGGGATCCCGGGCACGTTTCAGGCAATATCGCAAAACAGCTTAGATTTGCAGGGCCTGACCAGGTCTGCTCCCGTGCAAACCCCAGGTGGCTTGGTGCCCAGCTCAGTACAGAGACACAGGCATGCAACATTGGATATACATAGCCAGCACTGGCTAGAAAAGACAAACAGCCTAGCTTTGGAGAAGTTGTGGCCAGTGCTGGGGTGTCTGGGACTACACTACTCAGGGGTGGAAGAAATCAAGAATATGCCAAGACTAAGAGGGAGAGGGCAATCTGGCAGCCAACCCAAGCAGCGCAATTCCACAAGAGGAAAACATGGAGATCGAGAATTGCACACCTGAAATTTCTGAAGTGATGTCAACCGAAGTGAAGAAACAACTTCAGGAAGCTATAAGAGAAATTAGAACAGAAATTCTATCCCAGGTAAAACAGGAAATGAAAACCATAATAAAAGAAATACTAAGCACCTCTAAAGAAGCCACGGATAAAAAAATAGAGGAGCATAGGAAAATGAGGGAAACCATGAATGAACAGCATAAGAGAGATTTAGAATGCATGAAACAAATTCAAAGAGATATCCAGAAAATTAAACATTCATTCGATAGCTGACATGTTGACATGAAGGAAACTAAAGAAAGACTTTCAAAGCTGGAAGACAGGATTGCAGCCTATGATCGTGAAAGGAAAGATCTCTTAAAAATAACAAGGTCTCAGGAAGTAACAATTCAACAGCTGGTGGACAACTCAAAGATGCATAATTTAAGAATTAAAAATGTGAGTGAAGAAGCAGGTGTCAAGACAAATGACATCAGGACCTTATTTACAGATATAATTTTTGACAACATTCCAAGCATAAAAA
>RJWT010031386.1:0-14391 GCA_004365215.1 Cuniculus paca | reverse complement strand
GGACAGGCTGGCACGCCGAGGGTCTGATTCTTAGCTCTGCCCAGCTCGGTGTTGTGAAGCTGCAGTTGAAAACTGCCAAGTGTTCCAGGCGTGGTGATGTGACCTGTAATCTCAGCTCTCAGGAGGCAGAGGCAGGAAGATCTCGGAAAGTTTGAGGCCAGCTTGGGCTACACAGTGAGTTCAAGGCCAGCCTGAACTACATGGTGAGACTCTGTCTCAAAAAAACAAAAACAAACAAAAAGAAAACTGCAAAGCCCAGTACAAATGTTCGCTCCTGCTCAGGTCGGCCTGCGCCGCCTTCCACACTCAGCCGGGCGGAAGTAGATTTTACAAGGAGCTGTGTTGGGTGTGCTGTGCTGAGGAGCAGGGGCTCACAGCGACTTTGGAGAAGTCAGTGTTTTCAAGGAGGCTCCAATCTGCTTGGCAGCGGTCAAGGACGTGGAGCTGGCTGTGCGAGGGTAGGGCCTGGTCTCCAGCGCTCCAGGAGGCGGGCAGTCCTGTGATTTAGCAAACCCCAGCGCCAGCAGGCAGTGGGGACCCTGACACTGGTGCGTTAGTGATGGATCAGCTCAGAAGGGGCCACAAGAAGCCTGAGGCCTGCCTGGCCCCCAGGCTCTCAGCACCGTGCTGGGCTGGGGTCTGGATGTGGGGCCCAGGATCTACCCAGCGTCCCAGCCTGTGGTGCACACAGCACATCAAGGGCTTCAGGTGCCACTGGGTCAGGGCTGGGCAGTGGGCAGATGGCCCCTCTGGCCACTGCCCCTACGGGAAGCCCGCCCGGACCTCCCCAGCAGAGAGGGCACAGGCACCCTCTGTCCCTGCAGGCCCACTGTTTCCCTGTGTAGGCATGAGGGTTACGGTGGTTGGGGGAGGGACCCTGGCAGGTAGCACAGAAGGATGGGAGGGGACTCGGAGCTGCAGAGGGCCTGTCACCCTTTTCCCACAGTGAGACTGCGAGGCCCTGTCGTTTTCCCTCTAAATCTTGTAATTTCATGCTCCAGGGGGCCAAAAAGTAAGAGAATGCAGGTCCCTGGCTGCCCGTGCCCTAGCTTCCCTGGGACCTCATTCCTCTGCCTGCCGGGATCCAGGGTCCTTCATCTGCCTGTGTCCCCCTTGGGTGATGTCGTGTCCCGACCTCCATCTCTGCCTCGCCCCCGGGCTCTGACTGAGTCCTGTTCCCCTCCATGCTGTCCTCACCTTTGGGGGACAATGTGTATTTGTCCTTAGACCTGGAAAAGGTCAGGAAAAGCCATGCCTCAGAGGCACGGGGCCAGGCTTCTTCCTGTGACCCCCGGATACCCCCCAGCCACCTCCCGGCCTCCTCCCATAGCCTCTCCCAGGCCTTAGACTCAGCAGCTCGGCTTCCTGCTCTTCCAAGTGACCCTTGAGGACCACAGCACCCACTTCCCTCTGGGAGCCCAGAACCCGTCCCTGGGTGGGGGCCCGGGGGATGGGCAGGAGCTTTGGGTCTGCAGACCCCACGTGGAAGGGTTTTGCCCTGAAGGTGTCTGAGGTGAGGTGACGTGAAGGTGGGGACAGAAGGAGCCACAGGTGGCAGATGGTCGCTCAAGCTGTGTGAGTAGGGCTGTCTAGGGAGAAGAGGAGACTGGTGACAAGGGGAGGTAGCATTGCACAGATGCCAGGGAGATGCCAGGCCCAGGGCCTTGAACCCCCAGTTTTAGGGATAAGGACACAGCACAGAGAGACAGGGACCTGCCCAAGGTCACAACTGGGAGTCCCCACCCAGCGACCCCAGCCTGGGCCTGCCTGATGCCAGGCCCTATCAGGGGCGTCGCAGGGGTCTCCGAGGAGCCTGGAGGCAGAGGGTGTTATGATCCCACACATTTCCCAATCCTAGGAGCCCTGCACCCCCACAGCAGCCCAGGAACCCCTGAAGGTAGACTCAGGTTAGCCTGCACGTCTTGATCTGCTTCTCCGACCTGGTTCTCCCAGGGCCAGGAGGCCGTGAACCCACGCTCCGTGAACTCCGTGGAAAGCCAGATGCTCCTCAGACCCTGAGGTCCCCTGTCGATGCTCCCTGGGGGTTCCCGTCCCCCACACTGAACCCCCATCGAGGCAGACAGGCCTGGGAGCCAGGCTTCCTGGGCTTACATCCTCACTGCTGATCCTGGGACAAGTTACTGACCCAAAGTCTCAGTGTATTCATCTGCAAAGTAGGGCCAGTACATCCCTACCTCACAGCTGCTCAGGGAAGAGTGAGATCTTGCCTATCAAGTGCCTGACACACAGATGCTCAATTAAAAAGTACTTTTTTATGTGTGAGTATCAAGGCCTTTATGCTGAGCTACATCATCCATCCCTTTTTAGGAATGTTTTGAGTCAGGTTCTAGCTCAATTGACCAGGGTTGGAATTTGCCCTCTTCCTGCCTCAGCCTCCCAGAGTGCTAGGATTACAGGCGTGCTTAGTGCCCTGCACCGTCCCTGGAATCCTCTTTTGACCCTGGGCCCTCCCATTTGGTGTCCCTAGGGAGTCCTAACAGACTCTTGCCGGCCCAAGGGCAGATCTCCGGGCAGCGACCCTACAGTGACAGTTTCAGTGACTCCTGCCTGGGTCCTTCGGCACACTCCTCCCAGTTACAGCCCGAAATCTCCCCGCCCGCCTGGGCTGGCACTGACTCAGCCCCTGTCTCGCAGGCTCTCCAGGTGGCCCGCCAGTTCCTGCTGCAGCAGGCCTCGGGCCTGAGCTCCCCGGGAAACAGTGACAGCAAGCAGACTGCCTCCGCCTCTGCCGTGCAGGTGAGGGGATAGCAGGGCTGAGGGGAGGTCGGGACCCTGCACAGGACCCCTCCTGCCGCTCCTAGCGCGCCCCCACCGCAAGAGCAGGCGCCTGTCCAGCAGGAAGCTCAGGCGCGGCAGCAGGGTGCGGCTAGAAACTTCCACTTTCTCTGTCTCCCCATCTGCCAGGCTGCGCTCCGGCCCCGCCTCTCCCTGTCACTCAAGCGCGGTGTCTGTCTGCTGCCCTCTCTCCTACCTGTCAGGGGCTCTCCCGGTCACTTCTCCGGTTTCTGTGCCTCGTCCCTGTGGGTCACTCTGTCATCGTCCCTCAGTTCCCAAGGCTTGGGGAGGGGGGCAGCTCCCGGGGCTGCGGGGTCCCCAGCCCTCCCTCCCCCACTTCCCCCACAACTCTCTCCCGTCTCGCATCTCTCCTGGTTTCCTGTCTCTGGGTGTCTCTAGGTCTCTTTTGTTTTCCTTTGCACAATCTGCCCTTTTTTCCCCTCCTCCCTTCCCCCAGCTCCCGGCCCATCTGGCTGACTGGGGGAGGGGGATCGGTGGGAGGTGGGGGGAAGCCGGGCCTTCTGTTTACCTTTTGTGTCACAAAGAACTTGGGAGAATTGCAGTCGGAGTCCTGCCTGGGTCACAACTGGGGCAGCAGCGCCCCCTCCCCTCCCCCTCCCTGCCCAGCCGCCGAGCCCTCCCCACCCCCACCCCCAGCAGCAGGGGTGGCTGGGGACGGGGAGAGGATTAAGGGGGCTTTGAAAGGAAGTTTATCTAAGGGAGGAAGAGTGAGGGACGCAGGGCTGATCCTGAGCCGGCCTGCTGTGGAGTCTGGGGGCTCTGGGGGCTGGGGAGGGGCGCGGGAAGTGGGGGGAGGGCCTGGATGGGGTTCTCCTGGGGAGATTCCAGCGCTCCGACAGAGTAGCTGGGTTTTATAAAAAACACGCACATGTTTGGAAAGTGCTTTGAAACGGTTCAAGGTGCCGGGCAGCTGTGGGGCCCCAGCAGTCAGTAAGTAGCCTTTGAGCAACCTGGGGCCCAGCGCTGCCCCGCAGGGGGAGCTGGCAAGGAGGGGCGTGGCCGGCAGAGGGAGGAGGAGCCCTGCCCCAGGCAGTCGGGCCTCTGACAGGGTGCTAGGCTGCAGACTGGGGTGTCCCCGACCCACCCTCAGAGGGAAGGCGTTGCAGTGCTGCAGGGCCCCGGGGCTGGCTCAGGGCCTCCCAGCTGGGCACAAGGAAGGGAGACTGCCCCCCACAAGGAGAGCTGTGTGGAGGTTGGGGTCAGAAAACCTGAAGTGGCCCTTGTCCCGGCTCTTCTCTCTTCTCACCTCCTGACCTCCCTGTCATCTGTCCGTCCCACGGCAGAGTCTGAGCTCTCCCTGGGCCACATGCGGCAGACTCCGGGCGGTCACAGTGTCAGGCCATTACTCTGCCCTGCATCCCAGGTGCAGGTGCTAGGATTTGGCCCATCTTGCAGATGCGGAAGCTGGGGTTGAATGAGTTCCCACGGATAAGGGGCCGAGCCCAGATCTGAACCCAAACATGTAGCTTCCGAATCACTGTGAGGCCCGCACAGCAGGCTCCGCTGCCCCGTGCCCTGCGTCCCTGGAGCCTGGGACGGGACTGTTGACCACTTTCTCACCTGCTTCGTGTCCCTTCTGTACCTCCCGCCCCCACCAAAGCTCCCAGTCCCCGAGGAGGTGGAGGTCTCTGCCCAAGTTGGGTCCAGGGCCTGGACACCGCTTCGCCATGAGCTCCAGGCTGTCGAGGACAGGGAGAGTGAGGAGCGAGGGCAGGGCCGCTCTGAGCCGGCGGAGGAAGGGAGGGAGGCCCCTGCGACTGCCTGGTGTGGCCAAGCCTGGGCCTGGGCAGGGGCAGCTGGGTGGCAGAAGCCAGCGCAGGTGGCCGGGGTGAGGCCCAGGGCTTTCCTCTGCTCCTCAGAAGTTCTTCTTAATGTCCCACCACTCTCTTTCCTGTTGTGACGTCAGCTCTTCTGGTCCCTTGAAAGGGAATTAATCCAAAGCTACAGCCTCATCACCCCGTGCTGCTCCCCACACCCCCAGAGATCCCACACCCCGTACTTAAGAGCTCGGGTTCAAGTCCTTCCCTCTGGTACCAGATCGCGTCCATGCCGTCTCCAGAGAAGCTTCCTCTGTGTCTGGCACTGTCCCTGACCCCTCCAGCCTGGCCCCTGCTGCTGTCCCTGCGGGGATCCTGAGCCTAGCTGACCGAGCCCAGCCTGGTGTGTGTCCACAGGGAGACCAGGGGAGTCACCTCAGCACCCCAGCAGGAGTGTTGGGGGGTGGCGACCTCGGCCGCCTCATTGGGCCACCTTGGACAAGTGCGCATGGGGCAGGGCAGGGATCTCGGGGCCAGAGAGGCCACCCAAGGTCACCTCCATCCTCACCTCTGGGGAAGAAAGGCTGCATCCTTCCCTGCGGGCCACTGTCTGTGACTCAGATGTTGGCTTCGTCTCCCGCTTCGGGACACGCTGTCCTGCTAGCCCAGCCCTGGGCGCAGCGAATGCCCATGCCGCGCTCCCGAGTGACCCTGGCCATGCCGTGCCCTCGCTTACGCTCCTCTCTCGCTCTTGTGGGCAAGGCAGGGACGCGGACCCCTAGGATGAGACCCACGAGTGCCTGGCGCCTGCTCAATCTCCAGCCCCTCCTGTGTGCTCACATGGGTAGCTGGGAGGGCCAGTGACCCACAGCCCCGGCAGCAGATGGGGAAACTGAGGCCTGGTGATCATGAAGACACCCCTGGCCACTGCTACCATGACGCCTGCCATCTTGCTGGATGCTCCCGAAGGAGAAGACAGGAGAGGCAGTTGGGCTCAGTGTTGGGGGCTTCCAGCCGGGGGTTTCGCTGACCCAGGTCCCCTGAGCAGCTACCCCAGCTGCCAACACAGGAGTTGGCTACCTCGGGGTCCCCGGGGGCCTGTCACTCATGTGGTGTGTCTGCACCTAGAAAGCTTGGTCACCATCCCTCCCGGGGACACTGGCACAGAGACTGCTGACGAGGGGGAGGAGAGCCAGGAGCGGGGCTCAGCCGCCAGTGCCAGGGTGGCAAGTGGACCCGGCGCCCTGGGACTTCCCCACGTCCCTGCTTCTCCCTGCTTCCGCCTATCCCGGGGATTTCCTAATCCCAGGCTCACAGCCCTCCATGCTGAGTCCTGCCCCGCAGGTAGGGCTAGGGCTGGGGCTGGGGCTGGGGGAGGGACGAGTCCCTGCAGGACACCCCTCCCTATCCAGGGCCTGCAGCGGGGCTCTCTGCTTGCTGGGGAAGGTGGCAGCTGTGTCAGCTAACACTTAGTGCCTACTGCGCACCCGGCCCTCTGCAGAGCAGAGGAAGAGGCCGGGCCCCAAGGGTGGGTGGGGAAGCAGACAGCCCTGTCGGGCACCCATCCTGCTAAGACATGGCTGGGCCCTGCCTGCTCGGGACTGCACAGGCCTGGGGTTGCCGGGGAAGGAGGGGCTGGAAAAGATGGATGTTTCTGCTTTTTCACTGAGCCTTTTCCAGGTAGCTGGACCCACTGGGCATTCCAGGGAAGCTTGGTCCAGGCAGGAGGCAGAGAGCCATTCTGCTTTGAGAATCTGGGATGCTCTGTCTAAGCGGCATCTCTTGTGGTCCAACCCCGTGCTTTACGTTGAGGAAAGTGACAGCCCAGAGAGGGCAAGTGACTTGCTGGAGGTTGCACAGCAAGTTGTGTGCAGAGCTAGGAGAAGCCTGCTGTCCCAACTCCCTGCCCTCTGTCCCTCTCACCCCACTGAAAACACAGCAACACTCCACACATTCACCAGGACAGTGCCTGCAGGGCTCCTGGGTCTCAGATCTGGGCCAGACACCCATGCGGGACTGTGTGACACGTGCGTGAGCGGAGCCAGACACCGGGTCCCATGCCAGGTGGGCCACTTTGCAGTCTGTCCCATTGCCGCAGATGCTTTTGGCCATCGGTCTCGGGCCTGCCCCTCCCGGTTACTGGGGGAGACCCATCCATTCCTGGTTCCACTGTCCCTGTCACTGGGGTCTGATTTTCCCCTTGCCAGGACTGAATGCTACAGTAACAACAACCGTATAGGCCCTTGGCCGCCGTTGGCTCTGTCCTGCTGTTAGCTTCCCAGTCCTCCCGGCGCCTCACGGGGCAGGCACCACCGCTGTTCCCACTGACTCATTCATTCAGGTCTCCTTCTGTGGTTCAGGCAGGGCTGGAGCTCACTGTGTAGCCCAGGCCGACCTCAAACTTGCGGCAGCCCTCCTGCCTCAGCCTCCTAGGTGCTGGGGTACAGGCATGGGCCACCATGCCCAGCTGCTTTTCTCATTTACAGACAAGAAAAACAGGATAGGGATCCGCCCCTTGTCTAAAAAGACACAGCCAGGAGGCAGCTGTGCCCTGGCAGCCCCACTTGGAGCCGCTCTGCCACACTGGGTGGCCCCAAGTGCTCCCCCTCACTAACAGGGCAAACCCCGCAGGTGCCCGTGTCCGTGGCCATGATGTCGCCGCAGATGCTCACCCCACAGCAGATGCAGCAGATCCTGTCGCCGTCCCAGCTGCAGGCTCTGCTCCAGCAGCAGCAGGCGCTCATGCTGCAGCAGGTGGGTCTGGCCCCGGGCAGTGGTGTCCCCACCTCCCTCCCTGTTTACTGTGGGGCTGTGGCAGGAACCAGTGTGACGGCTCAGGCCCGGCCGATCTGCATTCCTGCAGGGCTGCTGGGAGGCCAAAGGTCCCACTGGGCAGCCCCCGGCCCCCCATACCCCCTGGGCTGGCCTCACTTCCCTCTCTGGAACTCCAGGGTAGGGCGAAGTACCAGGCACCTGACCCCATCCCTGGGTCGGGCGCAGGAGCTCCTCCCAGAGGCAGGAGGGTGTGGGCTGTGGGGCTCGCTCCCCTCCTGGCCGCCGCCCTCCCTGCCCCCACCGGCACACAGCTGGAGCTAGTGGCGGCCACCCTGCCGGCTGACTTCCCCGCCTTGCCCCCCGCAGCTTCAGGAATATTACAAGAAGCAGCAGGAGCAGCTGCACCTGCAGCTCCTCACCCAGCAGCAGGCTGGGAAGCAGCAGCCCAAAGAGGTGAGAGGCTGAGCGGCCTGGCCCGAGGCACCAGCTGTCCCCTGGGACCCCCATCCCAACACCTGCGGCGCAGGCCCTCCTGTGGCCAGGGGTCAGCAGTTAGGAAGCACCTCTGGGGAGAGAATTGCCCTGTGGGGACAGGAAAACAGGACAGAGCTGGGCGCCGGGGCCAAGGGGGCTGTGGGGGATCCCTTCCCTCCTTGCCCCAGTGGTGGTGTGTCCACCCTGTGCTCGTCACCTGTACGGGAATGTGGTGGCCAGCTGCCTCGTGCCCCTCCCCCACCCTGACTTCTGTCCAGCCCCTGCACACAGCCGTGTGCCTCCCTCCTGCTGGCCAAACCAGACTCCCTGTTCTAAGTGACCTCTTCCCAGGGGCCTCCCTGAGGACATCGGGCCTTCCATCCCCTGGTCTCTCCTTGGAGTAGTCAGCAACCACCCCCCTCCCACCACCTCCTGCAGGCAGGGCAGGCGCTGCCTCCCTATTGCACGGACTGGCTTGCTTTCCGGGGCTCAGAGTCCTGCTGCCAGCCGGCTTGTCAGTGCCTGCGTGCGGAGCTAAGGGGCGGGTGGGGAGAGGAGGCCGGCTGCCGCCTACCAGCCCCAGGTACCTTTCCCTGCCCTGGTCTCATCCCACCCCTTGGTTCTCTATCCAGAAAGCGAGTGCAGGATCTGGGAGGAGGGAGGAAGCACCTCCTCCCCTGGGGCAGAGGGGGCCCTGGCCTGCGGGAAGGGTACCCCGTAGGGGGGTGGGCCTCAGCTCTGACGGGCTCATCCATCACGGTGACGAGCGGCCCCCCAGGCGCACAGCTGCGGTGCGGGAGCTGGCGGCGGAGGGGGCAGGGCTGGCGTCGCGCTGCGCGTCTGGGTCTGGCTGCGCGTGTTTGTGTGCGCGCGTGCGTGCGTGCCTGCGTGTGTTTACTGCGAGGAGGCATGCAGCCCTATGGAAGCTGGGCCGGCAGCAGAGAGGCTGCGGCCGCGGACGCCGCCACGACAGCTCCCTGCGCCGACAGGGCCTGGGAGGGGGTGGCCGCGGGGTGGGGGCCCGATGGCACGCCTGAGGCCGACGGCGCCCCTCTCTGCCCACCCCCTCGGGCCACCCCGCAGGCTCTGGGGAACAAGCAGCTGGCCTTCCAGCAGCAGCTCCTGCAGATGCAACAATTGCAGCAGCAGCACCTGCTCAGCCTGCAGCGGCAGGGGCTGGTTAGCCTGCAGCCCAGCCAGGCCTCAGGGCCCCTGCAGACCCTCCCACAAGGTGAGCTCCGCCCCACCGTGTTCCCCAGCGCCCCCAGGCCCAGGAGGCCTGCGAGAGGCCTTGCATGCCCTCAGCCCGGCCCAGCCAGCCTCCTCCACCTTCCCCTAGCAGCTGTGTGCCCCACGGACCTGCCCCAGCTGTGGAAGGGCGAGGGTGCCCCTGGGCAGCCTGCTGAGGACAGCGTCAAGCAAGAAGGGCTGGACCTCACCGGCACAGCCGCCACTGCTACCTCGTTTGCCGCCCCCCCGAAGGTCTCCCCTCCACTCTCCCACCACCCCCTGCCCAACGGACAGCCCACTGTGCACACATCTCGGAGAGACAGGTACAGCTGGCAGGTGGGTGGGCAGCTGTGGCCGGGTCGGGAGGCACCAGTGACCTGCAGGGCAGACCTGGATGCCAACACGGGGCACTGTGGCAGATTGGGGGACTCTGGTGTCCAGGCCACATGGCATGGTGCTGGGCCTCAGGAAGCCAGACAGCACAGCCACCAAGCTGGGCCTGGGCTGCTGAGGTCCTCAGAGGTCTCTGTCCAATTCCTGCCTTCCCAGCTCCTCCCATGAGGAGACCCCTGGCTCCCACCCCCTGTACGGACACGGAGAGTGCAAGTGGCCGGGCTGCGAGACCCTGTGCGAAGACCTGGGCCAGTTCATCAAGTAGGTGCCGCTCCCTGCCCCCAGCTCACCCATTCTATCGCCTGTGGTCACCAGCAGTCCTGTGTCTTTGCTCCAGGGAGACCAAGTTCACCTCCACCCCCTCAGCTCCCTGATCACTTCTACCCCACGTTCCCAGGCTTGTACCCCAATGCCCCCTTTCAGCATGAGGAGGGGTGTGAGGTGTAGTGAGTCCCCACATCCTGGAGTGTGACAGCCTGAGCCCGTGGACAGGCAGGACAGGAGGCGGCCGGGCGGCTGGCAGCAGGCAGCCAGCTGCCACCACAGTGCCAGGCTCTGTCACTGACTGATTAACTCTGCTGTCTCCTAGACCCGTGCAGCATCAGGGGTCAAACAAATTGTTTTCACGCTTCATCAGAGGTTTACTTAATTAGTTCATTTGCAATTGAATCTCTCTGTAGAAGGGGTTTTAGCAAAGACATCGGTGTCTTCCCTTGCCCCCCTTTCCACCCCGTTCTCTCCTTTGCATCGCCGGCCGCCTGCTTCCCAGGCATCTCAACACGGAGCACGCCCTGGATGACCGAAGCACGGCGCAGTGCCGGGTGCAGATGCAGGTGGTCCAGCAGCTGGAGATTCAGGTGCGGCCAGGAGGCAGGGGCTGGGGACAGACGGGCTGTCCTGTGGGAGGGTCTTGATGATGCTGTGGTAGGTGAGGAAGGCTGGGCCTCTGAGGGCTACACCAGTGTTGGAGCATCTCATGCTACTTACAAACAAGCCAGGCGTGGTGGCACAGGCCTGTCACCCTAGCCCTCTGGAGAGCTGAGGCCAGGGAGTCGAAAGTTGCAGACCAGCTGTCGTGGCTTTTCCCCATGATCGCCTGCCCTGCTTTCTCCACAGTGTTCTTTCATCTGGCTTTTTTCTCTTTTACTCAGCCAAGCTCACTCTGCAGAGCCAGTTTCTCCCCACCTCTTCACTTTGACATTTTCAAACATGGGAGAGTGGGACTCTGTCTCAAAAACAAAATAAACAAATAAATAAAAAATGCGAGGGGCCAGGGATATAGCTCAGTGGCATAAGCACCTGCATGGCAAGCACAAGGTCGTGAGTTCAATCCCCAGTACCAAAAAATTTTTAAAAATTAAAAAAAAAGCATGGCCACTGCTCAAAAAAAAAAGAAAAAGAAAGAAAGAAAGAAAGAAAGAAAGAAAGAAAGAAAGAAAGAAAGAAAGAAAGAAGGAAGGAAAGAAAAGTAAGTAAGTTACAGAGCAGCCTGGGCAACTTAGCCACTTAGCAAGACCCTGTCTCAAAAACTAAAGTTCTGAGGATGGATCTCAGTCCAGGGGCCCTGGGTTCAATCCCCAGCCATGCAAAAACCAAGACCAGAACACTGGTCAGGGAGCACTTCGAGTGCCTCCCTTCACCTCAGTGGCTTGAGGAGCCCTCAGTGCCGCTGCGGGCCAGGTGCTGCCATCATCCTGTCTACGGAGGCACAACCAGCCCTGGTGACCTGCTGGCGGCCACTCAGATGGCCAGCGGCAAAGCTGGGATGAGAAGCACAGAGCTTTAGAGGTGACTCAGGCAAGTCCATCCATCAGCCAGTCAACAGTCGCCCATTTTCCTTGGGTTCCTCGCAGCATGCCTTACACGAGAGAGCGGTCGGGAAAGATCCCTTGAGTTTGTGAGTGGGCTCCTGACTCCTCGTCCCCGGGACCATCCCTCACTGGTGTCCCCAGTGTAGTCACAGCCCCTGGCCTCCCTGGGAACGAAGACCCTGTGTGCAGGGTGGTCAGTGGTGAGCTCCAGTGAGGACAGCAAGGAGAGGGGGATGTGGGGGGCCTGGGGGTCTTGCAAGGCTTCTGGGGGAAGGCGGCCTGTTGAGGCTGACTGCACTCTGCCCTGCCCACCCCCTGCAGCTGGCCAAGGAGAGCGAGCGGCTGCAGGCCATGATGGCTCACCTGCACATGCGGCCCTCGGAGCCCAAGCCCTTCAGCCAGCCTGTGAGTGACCCCCAGCCCTGCCGCCCCGCCCCCACCGCCAGGTCCCCGGGATCCTCCATGGCTCACGGCAGAACCGGGGCCTGGCCCCTGCTCCTTCCCCAAGGTGACCGTCTCTGCAGACCCGTTTCCTGATGGCCTCGTACACCCCCCGACCTCGGCCGCTGCCCCTGTCACCCCTCTGCGGCCCCCAGGCCTGGGCTCTGCTTCGCTGCATGGTGGGGGCCCTGCCCGGCGAAGAAGCAGCGACAAGTTCTGCTCCCCCATCTCCTCAGGTGAGGCGGGCTGGGGGCCACCAGAGGCCTGGTCCCAGGTCACGCCGCAGGTCACCTCACCCTCCGCTTGCCCCCACAGAGCTGGCCCAGAACCATGAGTTCTATAAGAACGCAGACGTCCGGCCCCCTTTCACCTACGCCTCCCTCATCCGCCAGGTGAGCTGGGGACACGGGCCAGTCGGCACCCTCTCCCCGAGGGTGACCTCCCTCGGCCTCGCCCTTCTTAGTGGTGCCGTCGTCCCCAGCTGCAGCCTGGTGGGCCCGCCACCCACACGGTGTGCTGGGGCTCACGCTCGCTCTTCTGCTCACACACACGCCCCTTCCCTGCGTGTGCACACTTGACGGCCCCTGAGCACTGTCCTCTTCTCCCTGCCCTGTACCCCCACCCCCTCCCTGTTGCTGCTGGGGACCCCCACATCCACCCGTCTCTTGCCTGCGAGCTGCTGTGGGAGACTGCGGCAGTCTCCCCCAGTCGTGGGTGATGCAGGGTCTGATGGGAGACCAAGACCACAGGTGGGGACCGTTGGAGGCCCAGCCTGAGGGTCCCTTTGCCCTGTCCTCGCCCCAGGCCATCCTGGAAACCCCTGACCGGCAGCTGACCCTGAATGAGATCTACAACTGGTTCACCAGGATGTTCGCCTACTTCCGTAGGAACACTGCCACCTGGAAGGTGAGCCGCACGCGCCCCAGGCCGCACGGCCATCAGTCAGCCTCCGTTGGTCACTGCTGTCCAGATGGCCCGCCAGGGCCCAGCTCCCAGAGTGCTGGGGTGACAGGCGTGCGCCACCATGCCGGCTGCGTAATTGCCTTTAATCGCCCCTGCCTCCCAGCCTGGTGCTACCTCCTGCAGGGGAAGAAGCCCTTTTCCGGGTTGCTGTCCCCTGGGCTCCAGGAGGCAGGGCCTCCGGACTCGGCCAGGCCCGCGCTTGGTCGGGAGGCCCGGGCTGAAGGCCAGGGAGGAGGCGCACGGACTTGGACACACAAGTGCCCCGAGGCCATGGCCCGCGTGCTGGAGTTCGAGGCACTCACAGTCTCCCCAGGGGTGGGAAGATAATTGTCTCATCCAATTAGTCATTTCACAGGGTTTTCCTGGGGGACCAGAGGAAGGGAAGGGGGGGACCCTAGAAAAATAGGACATGAAGATGGGGGCCAGGGCACTGAGCCGTTTATTTTCCACAGCCAAGTTAGGGCGTGGGGGGGGGGCCTGTGTGCCGCACTCTTGTGGGGCGGGAAGGTGGCATCTCCACCATGCCAGGCCGTGCAGAGGAGGGGGAGGATGGTCCTGAGGGGAGGTGGATCCCTGGGTCTTGAGTCCCCCTGCTGGCCAGCGCAGGAACTGCAGTTAGGCAGGCCCCTCCCCCGGTACCACCTGGTTTCAACAAGTGTCCCCGAGGCCTGCCTCCCCGGAAGGCCAGGAACTTCCGGGACTGGCCTTCTCGGCCCTGGGTGTGCGCTGGGTGCCCGGGAGGGACTGCCTGTGACCTCCGTGGCGCTGAGCCCAACTCCCAGCACTTGGAGACAGGCTGTGAGGCCGAGGCGCCTGCCTTGATTGGCTGTGAGTGACGTCATTTCCTGCCAACCACAGCCCTGCTCATTCTGAGCCAGCATGGCCGCCTCGGGGCCACCTGCACCGGTCTGCAGCCTCCAGGCCGGGCAGATGCCAGGTGTTAGAAGCGAGGAGTCGAACGCAGATGTAGGGGATCACTGCAATTACTTTCTGCTTTTCACTTTAATATTGGATGTTTATCCTTGGCCCCAGGGGTAGCAGTGGGGAGCCCTGCTTCCATGAGGTAGCATCCCCTTGGGGACTGAGTTCCTGCCCACCTGCCCGCCTTTCCACCTCTCCCCCTTGCACCACCCGACTGCAGTGTCCTGTTTCTGCCTTCTCATGATGAGACACCGCTGGTGCTGGTGGTCTCTGCCCATTTATCTTCCTCTTCCTCCCCTAAATTATGTTGGCTTTCTTCTTTCCCGCTTCCTTCGCCCTTTTTGGGTCCCACCCTGAAATGCTGTCTCCTTTGGACCAAGGGTCATTGTGGGCCAGGCCAGCTGCTGTTCAGGGGGAACAGAGTGGCCATCTGCCAAGCTGCCAGTCATCACTGGCCTCCCCGCATCCATCCCCTCCCCTGCCCGTCCTTTGTTTATGCAGCCCCCACCAGATCCCTCAAATTGCCGGTAATGTTTCAGTGTAACGAATTAGTCTCTCATCACGAATCAGGCTTCGAAATGAGGGAGAGAAACCCCGGTGAGGCCATCCTCGGAAATTGGGGTCATTCTCATTTGCAAAGCGGAGGATCGGAGCCCTGTAATGCGGGCAAATTTATTCCGAGGCAGGAGCCCCGGCGTGATTAGGCCCTTTGTAATTATCGCTCCAAGAGATTCCACTCCAGCCGCCCGCCTCCCTCGTGGATTAGCAGGCGAGTCGGAAAAATACACAGGATTTAATTAGAGGCAAAT
>RJWT010031385.1:0-14394 GCA_004365215.1 Cuniculus paca | reverse complement strand
GGCCTTCATTCTATGAACCCTCACCCAGACCAGACTCAGGACCCCTTGGCTGCCCTTAACTATAAATATGTCATAGTGTCTTTACTCTTGCTGTGGGTTGCATTGGAGGTGGTAGATTGGAATTAACTCACCAGAATTCCAGTAACACTTCTATGGGATTACAAATATAAACTTCCCAGACCATGAAAAGGATGGCAAAAAGGACTTCTCTACTTCCTGAGTCAAGTCTTCCAAAGATGCCTTAGTGACAAAGGGAGGGGAGAACTATTTGTGTCATCACCATTTGGGGTCAGTGAAAGTCACTGGTCGAGATCACTCTTGGGAAGTGTTGTGGTTTGAATGTTTGTCCCCTAGAATTCATGTGTTGGAAACTTAATCCCCAAAAATCATAAGTTAATCCTGACTGAAGGTGAGGCCTTCGGGCGGTGACGGGTCATGGGGCTCTGCCCATGAATTGATGAATCCATTTATGAATGAATGAGTTATGAGGGAGTGGGTTAGTTCTGCTAAACCTAAAAGAACAGGTCTGTTACAAAAGCTAGTCATCTGTCTCTTATGAATCCCTTTACCATGTTGCCCTTGGCTACTTTAAGAAGCAAGAAAGCCCTCACCAGATGTGGTTCATTGACCTTGGACTTCCTAGCCTCCAGAACTGTAAGAAATAAATTTATTTTCTTTATAAATTACCCATACTTAGGTATTCTGCTACAGCAAAAGAAAATGTGCAGAGACAGGAAGTAAGGAGTTCCCTTAGCACATGAGCTGAAGTAGCTGTTTATCATTCAGTCTTAGCACTTGCATATTAGTTATATGTTGCAGTGTTATAAATTACCCCAAAGTTTAGTAACTTAAGGTAACACAATTTCTATGAACAAGCTATTTAGAAACAGCTTAGTGCTAGTTCTGTTTCAGGATCTCTTGTGAAGTCATGGTCTAGATATCAGTACTTCCAAAATGATTCACTCACCTGGCCAACAAGTTGATGTCAGCTCTTGGCTGGGGACCTCAGCTTCTCATCATGTAGATTTCTTTATCAGGATTTCTGAGTGTTTCCACAACATTAAGGCTGCCTTCTCCCAGATCAAGACATCCAAGGGAGCAGAGGAGAAGCTATGGTGTCGTTTATGACTTTGTCCTAGAATTCCACCATTTCTGCAGCCCCATAGATGCACAGGGAATAGATCCCACACATCTATTCACTGTGGGAGGAGACTACATAGAGCTTGAATACCAGAGGGTAAGATTTGCTGGGGCCACATTGGAAGTGGGGCCTCTGATTCCAATCAAGCCAACAGATAGCTGCAACTTCATGAGGCATGGGGAGCTAGAATCACCCATCTAGGCCATCTCTAAATTCCTAGTCCACAAAAACAGCAAGACAATAACTGCTTTTTTCATTGTTTTAGCCTCCTAAATGTTTTGATAACTTGTTGTATGGTAATATATATACAAAGTACATAGACAGGGTAGGTACCATCATAGAATGGCATTCCAATCATTGGAAGCTATTGTGACCAGTGGATAAACTCCACATTTGATTAATACCCACCAGGTATCCTGAATCAATCCAGATGGCATCACTGAAATTAACACCAGCAAAATGAAGACAGAGAATTTTTTGCTGCATACATTGACTAGACGTGCAGCTGCTAAATTTGCACCTTCTCATAGAATATCATAGTGCAAATTAGTATATTAAAACCTCGGAGCCATCTTGCAGGAAGAAAACTGTTTAGTACTATTTCACCCAATATTTTCCAAGCCCTTTTGACCACAGAAGCCATTTTTCAGGTAACACTTGACAGTATTCTGCAGAGTTGGTGTTATCAGAAACATGCCTCAAGAAAATGATCTATTTCAAACTTCACAGTTTCAAAAACTCCTTTACTCATAGGGAAATTGCAAACTTTTGTTTAGAAAGAAGCATATGCATAGCCATGTACTATATATTTAGAAGACCTAGCTTTTTCCAGACCTGACATCCTACTAATACACATGATGCTACACTGATGTTCAGAGCCTCCACCTGAGAATCTCAGCCCAGCTTTCTTGGAGGGCTAAGCTGTTTCTGGGTGTGCAGATGTCATATCTCTTCCTGGCTGGGTTTCTCCAGGGATCCTCTGCTCTGGTGCTTCATTGGCACCTGCTACTCTCAAGTCACTTGGAAAAGGTGATTTGCCTGTGCCACTCCTGCCCTGCCCTTCCTAGGGCACCATTCTTGGTGCTCCAGAAGCTGCAGGTGCTGCCTGCAGATACGAGGGCTTCCCAGCAACAGGGCCATGCTGTACCTTACAGAAACATGGGGTGTAGGTAGCCATCTTCTGTGCTGGGATCACTTCTCTGGGCCCCAAAGCAGGTCTACTCATACCCCACATCTCAGTCTTTCTGTCCAGAGATCCATGCCCTATGTCAGCGTCTTTTGGGACCTTCTTTCCAAATCTTACACAGAGAAGATGCAAAGGCTTTGTGACTGCATGTTAGTAGTGATGTTCTCTGAGTAGTGAGATATCAGTACTGCAATATTTTTCATTTTGCTTGTCTACTTTCTCAATTTCTACTTTTTTCTCAGTTTCTAACCTGTATTACAGAAGTAGTAAAATAAATATCTGTAAAAATGAGTAACTAAAATCACTTTTTAATCATCATGATATTTCATAAAGTTAGCTGTAATGTTCATGTCTTGAGTTTTGTAAAATTATACACATCTGTCCTCTTTGGATGCATAGTACCCCACAGCACATGTCTAATCGTCCTATTTCTTGCCATGAGAAATAGTCACTGTTGGTATTTTAGGAATAGGTTTTTGTAGAGCTTGTTATATTTTATATTTATGATATATGTTTTTATTTATATCACCATCTTATTCCAGAAAGGATTTCAGGTGACTTACAAAGATACATGAAGCACAGAAGTAGCATAAATTAAAGGAAGATATGAGAAAAAAAGAAAAGCACAGAGAAGGATATAAAACAAAGATAGAAAGGATTCCTCTGTGCATCTTCCCTAACTGGGCACCTTTTTAGATGGGAGACTAGTCAAAGATGGCATTAGATTTCACACAGAGTCATATATTTCCTCATTTGTAAATTAATTTGTCACTATTTCACAGCATACACAAGCAGGACAATGATTTCAAGGTACTTCCTCACCATTTGAAACAGTTATAAACACCTAGTCTATGACACCTGTAAGAAATCAACAAAGCAGCTGGTTTGAACACCCACAATGTACCCAGCACAGTGCTAGGCACAGTGAAAGGTTTTAAATGAGCACAATAAAGCACATGGCTTGCAGAAACTTACAATCCAGTGGAGAGGACCAATCCATCTTAATTGGGGGGGGTGATCATTATGCGGTGCATCTTTGAACTTTCCTTGGGTCCTTAAACAAAAATAGGGAGTCATTCATGTTATATTCATTCAACAACTGTTTAGTGAAGGCCTACTAAGTGGAGAGCATCATGAATTGTGTTTTGTATACATTCTGCAGTCAAAAGCCTGGCTCTGCCATGTTCTGGGTATAGAACTTTGGGCAAGTCATGTCACCTCTCTGTGCCTCTTTTCTACCATCCATGCAATGTGGATACAAATACCATATTGGAATAGTTTGGTTACTGCCATTAATGCAACTGCTACCTGTTTCTTGCTCATGCAGTAATCCATAAGGTTTTCAGGCATGCGGCATTTCACAAGCTGACTAGGGCATCTAGGGTTTTTTTGTTTGTTTTTTGTCTTTTGTTTTTGTTTTTTGGGTACTGTCAGCAAACAGTCACAGAGCCACTCCTAAGTAGAAAGCCTAGGAAATTCAGCCCCTCTGTGGATCTATGGAGAGGATGTAGGATTCAGTGAGCTCTTAACTGACTTCATCAAGAGCATTTAACTCACGTTGTAGACAGAGGACTCAATAAGAGGACTCTATGCCTGGCATAGTGTAGGCACTTAATTAATGTTAGCATAAGAAGTCATTGACTGTGCACTAACAGCATTAGTTTTTCAGCATCTGAACCATCACTAGGCTTCTGTTTGGTCCACAAACCTTCCACCCTACACAAGGCCAGGAGATTACCCTATCTTCACAGATGAGAAAAACCAAAACCCAGAAAGGGTGAGTGGTTTACCCAAAGTCAGCTAGGAAGAGCTGACACAGATTTGAACCCAAATTAGTGTGACTCAAAAGTCTGATCTTTTTGACAAATCATGGTGTAATGGAGCACGCAGAATACACTGGTACAGACTGCAAGAAACGAACTGCCTTGGGCCAATCTTCACAAAGAAGTACAACCAAAGGAGCAACTCACACATAACTCAAACTCAGAAGAGTTTCTGGTAAAGCAGGAAATGCACTTTACTGAATAACAAGCATTCAAATTTCCTAACATCCTCCCTCACCTGTGTATAGCCCCACTGTCTAGTTCACACACTCCCCAACCAAAATCTCTCTTTCACCCCTACATCCCTCTCAAATTTCAGTTCATTTCCCTCCCTAATTTGTGTCCTTCCTGTGCAAACAAATGTGGGGCCTCAGTTTCTCCAGAATTTATCTTTGTAACTTATATCTGAATTGGCACCAAAAAGGCCCTCATACAATTTTCATTTATTCACAAAACACTTATTGAGTTCTTGCTATATGCCAGGCAGTGTGAGATTGAGTCTGGTGGGAACCACAAATGCTCATTATATAATTGCACAGATGCAAAAGATAAAGATCCCAGACTCCTTCACGGAGGACATAGGGAATATCCCGCTTGAAAGACAGTCACACTGCTTAAAGATCTAAAGGATGTATAGGATTATTTAAGTAGTTTGGAAGGACCCGGCAGCAGGATCAGTGTATACAAAGGTCCTGTGGTGAGAGAAAGCACATTCAAGGAACAGAGAGGAGGCCAAAGTGGCTGGGACCAAGGGGAGCAAGGGCAGTCTTGTGGGGGAGGGGGGAGGAAAGCAGAGGTTGGCAGGAGGTAGTTCACTGAGGCCTGGTGGAAGGGAGGCAAGGATTTACGTCTTTCCCCTAGAGAGCAGCAGGAAGCCATCAGAGGACTTTACATTAAAGAATGTATCCTGGTGCCCTCAGCCACATGCCCTTAGCCTTACAGCTCCCCGTACCTCAGTGGACCTGCAGTTACCAGCACCACGGTCTCTGCCTGCAGCCTTCTCCAACAACGGCAGCACAATTCGCCTGCCTGTGAAACAGGTCAGAGGTATGAGGGGGTTAGCAGCCCCACGCTCCGGAAGGGTCTCAGCCTGGCAGCTCTTGGTAGATAAATACCCAGCTCCTCGCTCCACAGGTGGGAGAACCGAAGGCACATAGGGGTTACTGGCTCCCAAGGTCTCTGGTGGGATCTGGCTCCAGGTTCCCTCAATGTAACCTACTCTGTAAGCTCTTTACAGGCTGCTTTCGCTTCCCTGTCTTCTTTTCAACTCTCCTACTTCCAGGGGTTCACAGATAACCCCCCAAATAAATTCCATGTACTCAAATCCTGTCTCAAGCTTTCAGAAGATCCCAAATGAGATGACCAATAACAATAGCAATGTGTTTGAGAGCATTGGAGGAGGAGTAGGACAGACCATTTGTCGAGGCAGAAGATACTCTAGGCTTGTACCATCAGGCAGAGAGGAGTAGAGATGAAATCAGGAGGGCCAAGGGATGAGGGAGGTGCGCAGGGAAAGGGAGAGGGCGCCTTAAAACTGCCTCCGGAGCTTCTGTGCTTCCTGGGAGGGAGGGCAAGGGGAAAGGTTGAGAATACATATGTTAATATTTTTGTGCGTGTCACGGAACAGCTTGTAACCACCAGATTTTCTGGAACTCTCCACTGTCTTCTCACCCGGCTTGACTCATCAGACTCTAGAACAGCCCAGCTGCCATCATCCCAGGGAAGCCTGCATTTTTTCCTGCAGGGCAGGATCCAATAACAGTGTTCTCATCCAATAAAGGAGGCTGGCGCACAGGGACGAAATATTGAATTAAAAACAATACCAGAGCCGCCAAGCTCGCGCCACCCCTGAACTGCCTGTGCGTGCTTTTGCTCTGCAAATTGGTAACGGGAGCCCCAGGGAAATACTGTCTGGGAGAGGGAGGAGGGAGAGAGGGAGGAAGAGGGGGGAGTGGAGTCGATTCTTCATCACTGTTGGCTGAGCCAGCACCAGGGAGCAGAACAAGGACAGAAACCCAGCCCTCAGCTCTGGGCCCTGGCCTTGGTCCTGGCTCCACAGATCTATCTTCAGGTGGCAGGAGAGCTCATTGGTTACTCATGTAGCTCTGAGGCCAAGTCATTCTGGGTCTTCAGTTTGTATCTACTGCTGTTGATCGTATGACCTTGGGCAAGTCTTTAGGAGCTCTGAACTTGAATTTTTGTCATTATCTCAAGGTCTAGCACATGCCAACACTGTGTTTAGTCCTTACTTAATTCAAATAACCATTCTGTTTCCAAGACTCAGAAGAGTTAGGTAACCTGGTTAGGCCCACATATCCTATACACATCCTCTGTTTGTGTCTCCTCAAAATTTATATGTTAAAACCTAATTCCCATTTTGATGGTATTAAGAGGTGAAGCCTTTGGGCAGAGCCCTCCTGAACAGGATTAGGGCTCTCATAAAAGAAGCCCAAGGGAGCTCTGTTCATCCTGCCATAGTACGAGGACCAGTGGAGGGGCTACCCGTGAGGGGAGGGCCCTCGAAGGACACCAAGCTGCTGGCACCTTGGTTTCAGATTTTCCAGCCTACTTACTTTTTATAGTAGCTTGAATAGACCACCCACCCTCTTAGCCACTATATCCCGTTCTCCTTTAGATAAGAAATTCCTCGTTTCCAAAGGCTTGGGGGAGCTCCCCACCACCACCACCACCACCACTGAGTTCTCTCTTGGGCTTCGTGTAATGTAGCATCTGGTTTTGCACTTGGTTAAGTCCTCTTTCCTCCTTTCCCCCTACTGAACTCTTCATTTCTTTCCTCCAGCCCTTCACTAGCGCAAGTTACAAATTCCTCCCCATGGCTCCTGGTCAGAGCTTCCTGCCCCCCACCTTCACCTTCCAGCTGCCCTGCCAGACAACTTGGTCAAGTGCTTGCTAATGTCTATGCTCTAAGGGGCTTCACCTGGCCCCTGGAATATGCATCCACCACCACCAGGACAGTTGTCTTCAGAAAAACTTTTAAGTGTCTCCATTAGGTATCAGTGTATCTCCACATTTCAAAGGTGGATGCCCCAATGGGACCAGAATAGGACTAAAGGTTGAGGAGTTAGGAGTAGGTCACTCGGGGGAGTAAGGTGGGAAGGGCAGAGGCTGTGCCAGTGATCAGACCTCATCCTGTGCTCTGGTTGAGGTTGGAAATGGGCAGGAAGGAATGGTTTCTCAAAGCCACCCTGAGGGCAAAGACCCTAAATGGAGAGGGTGGGCCAGGCTTGGGACAGACAGGGGCTTGGGAAGGCATTGGTCCAGGTTCTTATCACTGGGACAGAAATTCAACTTGAATAAATTAAGAAAGGAGATCATATTGTCTCCTGGTATCTAGGAAACACTCAGTCCTGGGAAATCAGGCCCCTCAACTTGGAGGCTGCCTGGACCACCTCTTATGGTCTCTGCTTGCCTCATCTTCTTGCCTGACTCCTTGACACGCCATGACTCTTTCCACACAGTCGGAAACATGACTATCTGTAGCTTCCAAATGTGTTATAGTTTAGATTAAGAATATCCCCTGAAGTCGTCACGTGCTCACAGGCAGGGCTTTTGTAAGGTGACTGAATCAGGGGGGCACTATAGCTGACTTGCCGTTAGGAACTGGGGTTTGGTCAGAAGAGGCAGGTCATTAGGCATGATGTGGGAGGGTTTATCTCCCTCCTTGATTCCTTGCTTCCTGGTCCCCATGATGTGAACAACTTTCATCCACCCAGGCCTTTCTATCATACTGTTTATGTGTTTAAGCCTGACAAACGTAGACAGACACTTCTGAATTGTGAGCCAAAATAGATCTCTTCTTCTTTAAATCGTGGGTGTCAGACATTGTATGCCAGCAATTAGAAAATGACTAAGACAAGACTTAAATCTCACAGATGGTGCTTTGGACAGAGACTGGCACTACTCACAAGTTTTAAAAGTCCAATGGAAGTTTAGCTTTAGTCCAGTGGAAGTTTATTCCAATTAGTCTAGCTTTAGTCAGGTGCTCACCCTTGGTCCAGTTAACTATGACCAGAGGGATGGAGCCAAGTAAAAACATGCTTGTTCCTTAGGGGACAACAGGACTAGAAAAGGGTGGCATGGCTCCCAGAAGCCAGGTTCAATGTGGAGAGAGGAACAGGCAAGGTAGGGTGAAAGCAGATCTTGACAATGGGCATCTTGGACAGTAGTAGCCAGACAGCTTTGCATGACCCAAGGAGAACTTCTCAGAAGCCAGACCTCACTGTGGTGAACAGCCAGAAAGTCAAACATTCAAAGAGGCAGAGCAAAGGCCCAAGCCAAGCCAGGGCCCCAAACAGCAAAGGGCTGGCCCAAGGAGGAGCTTCATTGTGGGTGGGGTTGACAGCTTCTTCTGCCTGCTGTGTCCTCCTTTGCTAACACCTGCTTCTTGGTGCGATCGGGACTATAAGATGCAGAACAACTTAGTTTCCTGAGATATGAAAGGACCAATCAGTCTTGGCCAAGAGGGAGATGCTCTGAGTACGTCAACCTGGGCTGACCTATAGGCACAGAACATTAGCCTCACCGTGACAACTGCTGCGTGCTGTGATGTGGGGAGCACCAGGATCTGACTCCTTCTGTATCACCCTTCTCCTCCTGATTCTTGGACATAACTCTAAGGCCTCAAAGCAACCTAACTGCTGTGCTACAGGCTGGACTTGAGCAAGTGGGGGCTTAGATGAATCCAGCCTTAGAGTGGAAACGAGGTGATTGCAAAGGCTTCCAATGGAGATTAAAATGCAATAATGACAGTAACAATAGAGGCCACCAGTATGACACGCTGAGCACTGTATACCTAAGCAGAGCTTTTCACGCACTACTTCATCATACCCCTCCAAAGCCCTGTGATATATTATTCTTACCTCCAGGAAGTGAATCTCACAGATATGAAGTGACATACCCAAGGTCACATGACTAAAAAGAAGTAAAGCTGGGACTTGAACTAATCACAAAGCCTGTACCCTTGACCTTCACCATTCTTTATCTCTTTAGCCTGAGCTGCGGAAACAACCACTTGGTTTAGTATCTTCTTCACTATAGCAGTCATAATGATTTGGGCTGCAAAAATGAAACCACCAACTTAGCAGGTTAACAATGAGGAAAATGTACCAAGTCAAAGGTGAGGTTTTGAGATATAGTGCCCACAGGTGTCATTAAGTCAGTGGCTTGAGGATATCGTCACCATCTTCTTACTGAGTCGTCACAGGATGTTAGTTCTTTTTGTTTGGTCACAAGATGGCCATCAGAACTCTGGACATTGTGGCCATGCCCTGCAACAGAGGAGGGATTTTTTTCTTTTCTGAGAACAAAACAAAACAGAAAAATTGTTTCCAGGGGCTCTCAAACAAACATTCCTCATATCTCACTGGGCAGAATAGTTCCCATTCCTATTTCCAAACTAATCACCCACAAGGGAACTACGACTTCGTGAACAGCTTGGTAAAGCCCAGAGCCATTTAGATTATGTCTCCAAGTCAAGATTTGGTTAGGAAGGAGAAAGGCGCTGTGACTTATTCAAGTAAGCAAACAAAAATGTAGGCACATATCATTTTTTTCCATTCTGCAATACCCTCTTTTTCTAATATTTTCCTTCTTTCTCTACCAGGTAACATTTTATTCACCCTTCGAGAACCAAGTCAAGTGTCACCTATTCTGGGCTGTCTTCATGACTTCCTCCCATCAAATCTATTGCACTCTTCACTGCGCTTCCCAGAAACATGGAACACACTATTTCCGTGCCCTCACCACATAGCTGCAGAGAGAGCTCAGGCTTCAGAGTCACTGGAGCTAGGTTCAAATCCCAGATCCTTCACGTCTGTCAAGGGACTCTCTGAGTATGCTAGTTCCCCTTCTTCAAGACTTCATTCCCTTATCTGGGAAAGGATCCATCATCATCATTATCATTATTATTAATATTATTTTGGTACCAGGAATTGAACGCATGACCTCACACTTACCAGGCAGGCACTTGTGCAGCTGAGCTATAGCCCCAGCCCAAGGATATATTTTTAAAGGCAATTTTGAGAATTAAGGTAGCCAATTATCAGTAATAATCTCCTTGGAAAGAAGGGAGAGTGGATGGGATGAAGAAAGAAACATTCAGGCTGGACCAAGAAAAATTCAACTCTCGGCAAGAAAGCTGAAGTCCTTCCAAGGTGCCACTCCACTACCCCTCCCCCTGCAGTACCTCTCCCCCTGGCTCTCCCAAGAAAGTCATTTTTCATCCCCAAAGTCATTTGGCTTAGAGAGAGGGGAGAGACGCAGTGGCGGGGTCTGTATTGTGCCCGCCCTGCCACCATTCATCACCCGGTTGACAGGAACTCACCTCCCACAAATAAAGTTATGACAAGCGTCCCCAACCCATTCTTTCAGCTGTCACCTCCCTGTTTCCATCATCTCTGACTTTATAAGCCATCAGGCAAGCTGTTTGTCTTGCCTCTGACAGGGCTCGGCTATGCGGGCAGGAGGGTCATGCAAAGGGATGGCTGGACCCAAGGGCAGGTGTCCACCCCACTTGCCACCAGGGTCTCAGACTTGTCCCTGGTGCACAAACATTATAAAACATTGCTTCCCCTGGGGTAGAGGTCCAGAGCTGAGGCAGAATGGGGTGGGGGGGGACCTTTTGTTTATTTATTTATTCAGCAAACATTAGTGAATGTCCCTACCGTGTCCGGTCTTAGGCGCAGCTGCAGGCACAGAGATGAGCCAAGCACAGCCCTTGCCCTTGAGGAGAGCCCAAGCCAGTGTGGGCGTGGAGGACAGGCCATGTCAATAGACAGTGCCGGTGCAGCGTGGCCGGGCAGTCTGTCTGGGGACTGTGGGAACACAGAGGAGGACAGGAACACAGGGAAAGCTTCTTGAAGGAGGTGTTATCTAAGCTGAGACCTGCAGGACAAGGAGGAAAGACAGGCGAGTGATAGTGAAAGTGAGGTCTTCGAAAGTGTCGTTTCTTCCCTGCAGGTTTGCCTGCCTACCAGGGCCCAGGGACAGAAGTGAGCAGAGGCCAGGGAAGGGAGGGAACCTCGGTCCAGGCCACTGAAATGGCATGGACATGGGCTCCTTCTTGGTTTCCTGGGGCTATTGTGATAAATTACCGCAAACTTCATGTCCTCCATGACAGAAATATATTCGCACACGGTTCTAGAGGTCAGAAGTCTAAAAGCAAGGGGTGATCAGGGTGCGTTTTCCTGAAGGCTCTGAGGGTCGATCTGTAGGATACCTCAGAACTGTTTTTCGGTGGTTGTGGGCAGCTTGGTATTCCTCGGCTCACAGACAGGTCTCTCGGATCTCCGCTCTGCTCTCCTCTCACTCAGCCTTCTCTGGGTGTCTCTCCTCACTCCCCCTCACCTGTCTCTGATAAGAACACTCTCCTGGGATCTAGAGCATACCCCGAATCCAGGATGATCTCATCTTAAGATTCTTGACTTGCTTACACCTTCAAAGCCTCTGTATCCAAAGTAGGTCACAGGAAGCTGGGGCAGGATGTTCACACATATGAGCATGGGGTAGGTGGGTGGGGGGTGTTGGTATTCCATCAACTGCAGAGGAAGAGGCGAGAGAAGATGACATATTCTGGGAACAGAGTGGCTAGACATGACTGGAACACTGAGACGGGGTCATCCTTAGATCCCACCTCTGCCACTAAAGAGCCAGATAGAGCTGGGGATTTAGCTCAGTGGCACAGCACCTGCCTGGCAAGCATAAGGTCCTGAGTTCAATTCCCAGTACCAAAAAAGTAAATAAATAAAAAGTCAGGTAACCTACTGAGTCTCTTGCTATCTCTGAGCCTTTGCTCATTCACCTGTAATGTGGATCTGCCCTCTGGGCTACTTAGACTCTGTTGAGGAGGGAACTTAATGCTTGTACCCAGATCCAGTTCCTCTGTGAGAGTGCGGACATCAAGAAAATGGAAACCAACCCAAATCAGTGTAAGCAAAAAGAGAATTGATTAGGTTATGTTTGGAGAAAGCCCAGGAATAGAACTGCTTCAGACTGAAATGACACATTCAGGAATCAGTTTCTCCTCTCCTAGCCTCTTTGTTTTGTGCAAACCCGGCTTCATCTTCAGGTTACCTGAGGGTGGGCCTGGATGCTGAGTACCTTCCATGGGCTCTGCATCTCTTCTCTTTGCCCTTGTCTGCTTTGCTCTCTGGTTTACAGCCTGGGCTGCATGAAGACGTCAGTGGGAAGCAATGGCAGGCCACGCAAGGCAGGGAGAAGAGTAAAAGTGGAAGATACCTCCCTTCCAGGTTCTTTCCTCTCCAAAGGCTGCAGATCTCATCGGGAAGCTCTTTCTTAGTCACAGCTTCTCTCTCTAGGTTCTGGAAATCACTTCCACTCAGACTTTTGTCTTTTGGACTTCGTTGTAGTAAAGGCTCCCCACTATCACCGGCCCAGAGGAACTGCACTCCCCCTTGTTGGTTCCCTGAATTCTACTGACACATTTGGAACTAGCCCCTTTATTATAATCTCTTGAAATTACCAACTTGAGAGCATCTGATTCCTCCAAGGAGTTTGCCTGGCAGTTGGGCTCTGCTTGACTCACCACACCTGCTGGTAAAATGGCACCTACGTGGTAGATAATTACGCTGGTGGCCCTCCCTGTCGCCCAGGATTCATGCAAGTCCCCTTCTACACTGAGCATTGGGCTCACTCAAGCGACTTGCTTTGCCCACTGGGAGAGCAGCGTGTGTGAGAAGAGAGGCTTGATCAGTGTTTGTTCATTTGTGCTATGCTTTGGATGCCCCCTCTGGGAACCCTGCTGTGTGCTGAGGAATCTGGGCCTTTGTGCTGAAGAAAAGGTCCCTATGCAAAGGACCTGGAAGAGGAGATGCTATGCGGAAAAAACAGTTGAACTGCCCCAGCTAACAGTCACCACACAGTTCCAGGCCTTATAATGAAGGGGAAGATTGCTTGCCTCAGTGGGCAGGGGTATTTTCTCACTCACATAGTCTAGAATTGCCAGCTCCCCATCATGATAAAAGGCAAGTGGATGTGTAGGCAGCGATACTGTCATTTTTAAGCTGTCTGAAAAATGTGCATTTCCACACCCCACACCCATGCCCACAACACTTTTGTTTCTTGGTCTGTGGATCCAGTCAACAGGAGATGTCAGCCTGCACAATTAAGAGACATAAAAAATTTTCATTGTTTGAAGCCACTAGATTTGGGGTGTTTTATTACTCAGTACTGACCATACCTGAGTTTTATTTCTAATTGTTCAAGTGCCAAAGTCAAGTACACTAGGAAGAGAAAAACCTTCCTGGTGGCTCCTATGCATGCCCTGGATTTCACTCTGATTGGTTCTGCTCAGGTCATGTGCCAGCTGTGAACCAATTGCAGGGCCAGGAAAGACTCAACCTCTAATTGGCTTAGCTTGGGTCACATGCTTTATCCGGAGCAGGAAATGGGCCCTTACTTGGAGGTAGGGACTGAATTGGGCAGCTTTCCAGAGAAATGAAGGAGCCAGATACTAAGGACAGATTTGGGGGTTGAAACTCAGGGGAAATTACCCTTAATGCATTCAGTTACCATTTAAAAAATGGACAAAAGCAAATCTCTGTAACAAAAGACACTATGGGATGACGAAGAGACTATGACACTGTGGTCGTAGACATTTCTGGGTTTGAATTCTGGCTCTAACTCAAACTTACCCTTTGAAAGTTGCTTTGGATGGGCTGCTTAACATCTGTGTACTTGCCTATAAACTGGACCTGTTAATTCCTATACCTGTGGATCATGCCAATGTTAAGTCCAGTCATCACTGTCATGGTAGATAAAGAGAGAGGCTTCCCAGATTCCCTCAAGGAGGGCCTGGCTGCCAGGTCTGAGCAGTGCAGGCCGCAGATACCCTCTAGCTGTCCACTGTTTAAAGTCTGTCTCAGTTTCGAAGAGCCACCTGACCAAGGTCATACCCTTTCCAGGGCAGCCTGCACCTGGGAACAGAACAAACAAGAATTTAAAGGTCTGGCTGTCTCAGCCCAGTGCAGAGCAGCTCTGCTAGCTCCTGCTGGGCACTGAGGCATTGTAGGGTCTGAATTGCCATGGACCTCTTCCTGTCTAATCCTTTCACACGGTAGATCCCTAGTAAATACTAGCATCCCAAACTCTGTTTATGAGTCCCCAGTTGTTGATAGATGACACATTTCTAACCTAGTCCTTGGTACTGGTAAGTTTGCTGCATGAAAATTGGCAGGCATTAGGCACTATAGTCCTGGAAGATGGTC